>CABHPQ010136075.1:0-20314 GCA_902168405.1 Peromyscus aztecus
TACTTATACACTCTAGGCCATTCCATTAATTCCAGAATCCCTAGCAACCCCTCTCTGTAACACACATCTTAAAAGGTCTTATTAATAGAAAACCCAGAGCCAGATATTGGGGTGAAAGCTGAAAGGTCAGAGAAGCAGAGCAAGCCAGCCTCAAGTTCTTACCTCTATGAAATACTCAGCCTAAAGAGAGCGAGTTCCTGTTTCCTCACACCTTATATACCATTCTGTGTCCTGCCATATTACTTCCTGGGGTTAAAAGCATGTGTCACCACTGCCTGATTCTATTTCTTTCATGTAGCCAGGTGTGGCCTTGAACTCATAGAGATCCAGCAGGATCTCTGCCTCCCAAGTGAAAGGATTAAAGGTGTGTGCCAACACTGCCTGAACTCTATGTCTAAATTAGTGGCTGGCTCTGTCTTCTGATACCCAGTAAGCTTTATTGGGGTGCACAATATATCACCACACCTCTCTTTCTTTTTCCACAGGTTTTGTGGAAACTCTTTTGTAGTCCATGCTATAGTTTGATTTGCATGTTTGTAATCACTTGGGTGACTCATGCTGACTGGCTTCCTGTATATCATCTCAGTATGCACTGACTTGCCTTCTGTATGGCAGTTGTTTGGTGCTGTTTCTGTGTGGGGGCATACAGAGACTTCATATCATGTCCTTATTCCATCTTGACTCAAGGTCAAAGAGTCTGAGCTTGATTTTTCCCCACAAGGCTGCATAATAGGATGCTTTGGCCAAAGGCATGGTTACCAGGTATCTTATACTTCAAGGCCTAATTACAGAATGTTTTGCCATAAGATGTGGTTACTAGATATTTACGAAACTAAGGAAGTGTTTATACTTGTCTGTGCTTTGCACCTGAACCATTATGTTCTTGAGAGGAGAAGATCCTTTGCCTCTCCCCTTGCTGGTATAAAAAGCCCATGAGGAATAAACTTGGGGCCACTGTGGCATTGACCCAGAGTCCTCCCAATGCTATCCTGTGTCTCTGTCTTTTTCTTCATCTATGTCTCTATTTTTCATATCTCAATTTTTCATTTTCTCAATCCACACTGCCCTGTACCAAGGACTATCTGAAGTTTGGGCTGGACTCAGCATTTCTGTTAAAATGCCTTGCTCAATTGCATGGGACTAGCTCTTCCGTTGATGTGGTACAACTCTATTGATATTCTGCATGACTTATCTGCTCACCATGACGTGGAACTGTATTGATCTTAATCCAGTTGACCTTTTATTTACTTAATAAAATGTACATTTAAATAAAAATAGCTATTATTTCTTTTATTGATTCATAACTAAGACAATTTCTTCTAATCCAAAGGAACAAAGTATTACCATTTTTATTTTTAAATCAAGAAAATTGACATATTCTTATTAAGTACTCATTCCTTTTAAGTGGGTGGATTGTTTAGGCAATTTATTTTCCTTGATGCTGTCTTTATCCTGTCATAACTTCTTCCTTGGATTCAGCCCTCAACACAGTTTGTCTCCCTTGCCACTGGTCCCTCACTGAGATTTGGTGCTGGTGCCTCTGTACTGGTTCCTTTCTTACTCGCCATAAGAGGTATTCTTGAGAGTTGAACAAATTCCAGTAATATGTCCTTCTCTTTGCCACAGGACTATGTGCTGGGACTCTGTGATTTTCCTATCCACAGTCTGTAATTTTTTACAATCTGTGCTTAGGGCACTTTGCTGCCCTTTACTCAAAGCAGATATTTTTTTCTCTTTAATTTGAGCAGAAGCTTCATATGTCTTATTGTGAAAATATTAGTTTCCTAGTAAAAGAACAGCAGCTAGCTTCCTGCTTCTCCACATTTTATTAATGCCTACATGATCTTCCAGGGAATCTATTCATCCTTCTGTTGGGTTTTTGGCTTCTTGCGTCTGACATCAAGGTTTATGAAAAAGTGCTGTTAGTAGCTATAAGTAGACCCACTCTCAGGCAAGCCTGTATTCAGGGTTCAGCAGTTTGTTAAATGTTGAAATGATTTCTTCTTCTTTGGCCACACAACCAATCTGTCTAGTGGGAACCAGTGTTTCTAGTCTGTTTCTGTCTGGAAGAGCCCACCTCTTTGATGTCACAATAAGAGCTAACCCTACAGCCTCAGTTCCCTTTTGATTTCAAAACAATTCATATGGTTATTGGTATTGTTTATTATTGTTAAATCAGTGTTATACCCTTTGCAGTTTTCTCGATTGTAATTGTCATGGTTGTCTCTTTTATCTGAACAGCTTGGAAATAGTTAATGACAGAAACTTGAGAGTAACATATTCATACTATTCAAATAACACATGAATTCCAGTAATGGATTAAATGCTTCATCCTTTCAAGGTGTTTTAAAATGAAAGTATCTGTAATGTACTTTTTTCTCAAAGTGCAAAATATGTCATTATTGCTGTTTTAAATGCATTGGAAGAGTTTAAGGTTAAAAGATAAATCGATTTTTTTATTATAATTGTAAAGTGGCAGAACATAAAATGTAATATACAAATAAGAATCTTTTAAAGTAGAGAAACAATCAATGACTACAGTGAATCCAGAAATGAATTGTATCCAAAATTTTTATTTTTTTCAGAAACAAAATTGAAGTTGTCAATTATTTGGAAATTAAATCTATAAAATAAGTATAGTGTGTGTGTGTGTATGTGTGTGTGTGTGTGTGTGTGTGTGTGTGTGTGTGTGTGTGAATGGAGGTTGAATCCATGGTCCTATAGATATGAAGCATGACATCTACACCTGAGCTATATTCTTGACCCCAAATCTATATTTGATGTTAGATATACATTATAAATTTGCATGAAAATTTTTATTAAGCTAATACTTCATTTTCAAAAGGAAATTGAAAAGTCCTCACACACATTGTTCAACAAAATGATCACCAAACATTTAATCATTTTAATTCAAATTGTATTCTGTATAATTTCTTTAAAATGGAAATATCCTGGAATAGCTGAACTACATTACTAAAACATCAAAATATTAACTCACATAACCACACAATAATTCAATATATGAGCTCCAAAGTTCAAAAAAATTAACATTAAGCTCAATAATCTCATTTTGATATTTTTAGATTTATGGAAAACAATACTTACTGAAAAACAAATTTACTTTGGTCAGTAAAAATGCTCTAGAATGTAACATATGGATGCAAAGATTTTTACATTCAATTTTAAAAGGCATTCAGTGTATAGACATAAATCACTTCATGATAGTATTTTCACCAAGTATCTGCAAGCAAAAGTTATGACCCCACATCCAGTGAAGGGTAGTTTTCATGCTATGTATATTTCTGCTGCAATAAAATAATGGGCCAATTAATAACATTGGACTTGGCCTGCTGGCCCAGGTTTCCCTGATTCTTCCTTTCTGTATCCTTTAGCTGATTATTCTAAAACCCATGTCCATTCATTTGTGACACTCAGCCAATCTGCAGAACAAGGGACTCTACCAGGTTTAACATGAATTTCTAAATGGTCTTAATAAAAAACCCAGAGCCGATATTGGGTGAAACCTGAGAGATCAGAGGAATAGAACAAGCCAGCCACAAATTCTTACTGCTAGGAAATCCTCAGCCCAAGAAAGAGCTACTTTCTGTATATTCATGCTTATATACTTTTCTGTGCTCTACCATCTAACTTCCTTTCTCCACCCAGCTATGTCACTTCCTCTTTCTGCCCAGCTCTATTACTTCCTGTCTGTCTGTATAGACCTCCAGACCTCTATGTTTAACAAGTGCTGGGATTAAAGGTATGTACCACCACGCCTGGCTCTATTCCCAGTGGGACACTGAATTCACAGAGATCTGGATGAATCTCGGCCTCTCAAATGCTAGGATTAAAGGTATGTGCTACCACTGCCTGACCTCTGTGTTTAATATAGTGGCTGACTTTGTCCTCAGAACCCAAGGCAAGCTTTATTTGTTAGAGCACAAATAAAATATCACCACAACCTGGGATCCCTCAACCTCCACAACTGGCTGTCATTTCACTATATGGCTCAACTCTCATGAGAGAATCACCTTGATCTGGTACAGGGTAAACTGTAGAGAGATGCACACCTGGACAATGTGCAGAGTGAGACAATTTGGAGTCTTCACCACAGAATGGGATGTTACCTTCCATTCAAGGTTCAGGGATCTATGTGGAAAAGGAGACAGAAAGATTATAAGAGCCAGAGGTGATAGAGAACTGTATGGAAAAAAGTTTCTTCCAGACACAAAATGGCTAATACACATATGAACTCACAAAGACTATAATAACAGGCATAATACCTGCAGAAGTTCAAAGCAGACAAAAACGCAGCAAGAGAAAGGGAAGTGGCACAAAGTTTTATCTCTAACAAACTATTACTACCCATTGAGGGAGGGAAAATCAATTTTATAACAACTTTACTCTAGTTCAAGAACTGTACGCATGAGTAATTAGTTATCCAACACAAAATAGACTCCTTGCTTTTTGTATATTTGTTCCCCCCCCTCTCTCTCTGTGTGTGTGTATGTGTGTGTGTGTGTATGAGTGTTTACCTGTTTGTGTGTCTGTATACCAAGAACATGTCTGGTGCCCACATAGGATGGAAGAGGGCCTTGAGTTCCCTGCAACTGGAGTTATAGATGATTATGAGTTGCCCAATGGGTGCTGGGAATTGAACTCTTGTCCTGCAGAAAAGCATCCAGTACTCATAATGACTAACCCATCACTCCACCCTCATGGCTTGATGTCTTTGTTATGGTATTTTTTATTGTTTGTTTTGGATTTTATTTTATTTGTCTTTGAGGATTCATTTATTTTGAGAAAGTAAAAACTTTCAAGTTGAGTAGGGAGGTACAGAGGACGTAGGTAGAGTTGGAGAAGTAGAAAGTATGTGATTGAAGTATACTGTCTGAAAAATTTTTTAAGACAATAAATACAAAATGATATATATTACAAAGTTTATATCTATAACATGCAATTACACAAATTATAGTATAAAATATATTTGTAAGCTTGGAAGCAACCCTTGAGATGTTTAACCAGAAATATTTTCACACTGTTAATTAAAACTGTAAAATATTCTCTATTTAGCAGGATTACTATGAACTTACCTCATAATTTATTATGTGTACAAAGAGCACTATCTTAATTAAAAAGTCACAGTTCGAAAGAAAATCTCAACAGAAGTTCCTGTAATTTGAAAGTGTGTTGGTGTTGTAGTGGGATGATAAAGTCCTGCCTTTTTAACAGGAACAAGGTTCTGGGTTTGTGTATGTGGAAAACAAAATTCATTTACCAGTCAATAATTGACTAAGGGGCTAGAATGATGCCTCAGAATTGAAGAGTAGTGGTGCTCATCCCGAGAACCTGAGTAGGGTTCCCTGTGCACAGGCCACGTGGTTACCAGGTGCCTGTGGACTTAGTTGCATGAATTATTATACTCTTTTCTGGCATCTGCAGCCAACTTCACAAAAGTGACATTTAGTCACACAGACACACAGACAAACACATAAATCAATATAATAATCAAGCAAATATACAAATTGTAACTTTGGAGAAATTTCAGCATTTTTGTGTCAAATTTTAAACATAATAATACTATGGGAATATATTTTTCAAGTATATAATATAATATCAAGATTCTGCAGTGTGTAAGAATATCCTAACATGAAATATATACTGGCTAATTCTGGTTAATTAGTGTCTAATAGCTGAATTAAGAAAGTATGTCTTGTCTTTTACAAATATATATATATATATATATATATATATATATATATTTAATTTCTATTCACATTTAATTTCTAAAGACTTTGAAATTTAGAAGTATTTGTTTTCATATTTAAGAATTTTATTGCCTTTAATTGTTTGTTTCTCTCTCTCTCTCTCTCTCTCTCTGTGTGTGTGTGTGTGTGTGTGTGTGTGTGTGTGTGTGTATGTGTGTGTGTACATGCACATGAGTACAGAAGCCCCACAGGCCAGAGGTGAAGGGTCTCCCTGTGTTGTAAGATATTCTGCTTGTTTTCTGACAAATAAAGCTTACCTAGAGATCAGAGGGCAGAGCTAGCCACTAGTTAACCATAGATGCCAGGCAGTGGTGGCACACACCTTTAATCCCAGCACTTGGGAGGAGGAAGCAGGAAGATCAGGAGTTCAAGGCCAACCTGGCCTACATGAGATTGATCCAGTCTAAAAGAAAAACAGAGATGGGCAGTGGTGGTGCACGCCTTTATTCCCAGCACCATGGCGGTGGCAACAGGAGTATAAGGAGGGTGGAGACAGGATCCTGGGTCCATTCAGTCTGAGGATTCATAGACATAGGACCCTGGCCATTAGGTCTCAGATTTCATAGAGATAAGTCTTTGGTGGCTGGCTACTCTGCTTCTCTGATTATTCAGGTTTCACCCTTGATTTCTAACTCTAGGTTTTAATTATTAAGACTAATTAGGATCACACTTCATCTGGTATCACCTTCTGGGGCATGAATTCACAACAAAGCTACTTTCCTGCAGCTTTGCAACAACCAGCACACACCAGAGCTGCATGCAGGGGCTCCGGCTGGAGTTGCTGCCTCCACAGATAGGTTCTCCTTTCTTTTTTTCCCCAAGCCTCTGAGCAAGTTTGGGATTTTTCTGTTGTGGCCTCTCTGTAGCAAACTCCACAGGTTCGTAGCTCCAAATGCTGCCAGAATTGGCTGTACTTAGCTAGAGTTAGCTTTTGCAGGTTACCTGTGCAGACAGTTGGCTCTTTGACTTCTCCCTCTCCCTGTGATTTTGGGCTTTCCCTGCTACCACACTAGGTTGCTGCCTTGACACCCCCTCCAGCTTCTAGTGTTCTATGCAGCAGTCGTCAGCCTCACACTTCACCATCATCTTCACTGTCATTGTCAGCAGATTTGGTGAGACAACCGGGAATTCTTAAAGGGGGGAATCAGTTAAAAGAGAGAGGGTTTTTTTTCCCCCCACATTAAAAAAATGGGAAACACTATTATGATTGAGAGAGATAGGTCTCTTTATGATCACACAATGCATGTTTTAAAAATGGAACCATTAAATGAAGGGATAGCCAATTTAACTGGGATTGACATAATGTTAATTATCATTTTGATAATCTTTTTTGTTAGCTTGGTAATTCCTGGTTTATCGCTACAAAAGTTGGTTGATATGAAGGTCAAGATACAGGCTTTATAAAAACTTATTAAAATGGATCATAGAGATATTCAGATCCAAACAGAGGAATTTAAAGAAGAACCCATCTAACCATTACATTATAAAATTAAAGAGGAACCGCCCAAGGTTTTCAAACCAACCTTAACTTATCTGGTCATCTTGCAGGAACAACTGACAAATGACAAGTATCCCCAAGGCTGTGTAAGAGCTGACTGGATTCCTGTGGAAATGTTAGATTTGAGGAGATTTAAGGAAGTGATAGTCTCATATGGTATGCATTCACCTTTTGTGGAGCAGATGTTAAATTCATGGTCAACTAGTAACAGAACTGTCCCACAAGACTTGAGAGACTTGATTACAGTAGTTTTGGAATCTGGTCCTCATGTACAGTGGAGGACCTGGTGGAAAGATGAAACTACGACCATGAACAAGAGCGAAGTAGGGCTAGAGGTATTGAAATCTCCAAAGACCAACTTCTTGGTGAGGGAGATTATGCTGATGTACAAAGATAGTCTCTATATGATGACCACAGCCTGGCTTTGTGCTGTGCAACAGCTTTCTATGCTTGGGACTGAACTGAAGAAGTTGAAAAGAGAACTGAGTCATTTACTGAAGTTATACAGGGTCCAAAAGAAATCTTCCCTGATTTTTTATAGAGATTGACTTTAGCTGTAAATAGAATGATACCAAATTCAAAAGCTAGACTAATAATAATTGAATCTTTGGCTTTTGAAAATGCTAATTCCCAATGTAAAAGGGTAATTAGGCATTTAATGGAAAGATCAGCACCCATAGAGGGATGGATCCGAGATACAGTCAATATTGAATCTCATAATCATGGAGATTCTTATTTAAGAGATGTGATTTCCAGAAGCTTGAAGAAAAATCAAAATGTCAAGTGTTTTAATTGTGGCAAATAAGGGCCCCTTGAAAAGTGTTGTAGACAGGGCATTCCTAGAAACAATGTTTTTGCTAGGAATCCTCCAAACAAAAGGGCCCTCCCTTCTGGAGTATGCAAAAGATGTGGCAAAGCAGACATTGGACCAATGAGTGCAGATCAACAAGGGACAGAAAGGGTAACCCTTTGCCATCAGAAAACACCTTGGGGGGTCTCTCACAGACCCTCATGTTAAATTTGGTTCAGTCATTCACTGTGAGGGAAACTCTGCCACAGAGCAATTAAGAGACCTAATGCTTATTATAAAAAATCATGAATGACAGAACAGCTTTTAGAAGATAAAACAAAAATTTTGGAGAAACCAGAACAAGAGACCTCTTAATTAAAAGAGGTGACAGTTCATCAACCAGCATGACCATTCAATCTAAATTAATTTATGGTTAAACTAACTGACAAATGCTTTTCATTTGATCAGATATACCTTGCCCAAAGGTAAACTCCCCAAGTTAGGGTTGGGGTAAGGTTTTGTTTTTGTCTTTCCAGGAGAATGAAGGTATCCAGCTAAGTATTCTGAAGACTACTGGACAAATGAGACATCTGAAGAAAAAGGACAAATCATCCAGAGAAAATGTCCCAAGAAAAAGACAATCTCTGAAGTCTCTGAAAAGATGATGGGGTCCCACAATGATCATTCCATCTGGACTATGGTAATACCCCTAAGCTGACAAATACCACCTAAAGATTGGTTTTTGGACTACAAATTACTCAGGACTATTTAAAAGTGGTTAGCTGAGATGATCCAGCCTCACAGACTACTTTAACCAGGACTTGAGACAAGCCCTGCACTTTTTCATTATACAGAGACTGGATAACATATGATATAACTATCTCTTTTAGGACTTGACAAGATTCCCATTTTTTTTCAGGGTTCCATAAAGATGCTGTCTTCCCCAGACAGCAGGAAGTAATTTTAAGAATACAACACCCATATTCTCAAGAGGTAGGGTGGGCAGTTTTCAGTTATTTAATGTGTTATGGATATTTGTCACCATTTAGGGTGGTTAGTTACAAGTTGTTATTAGTAATGGTCAGAAAAAAAGCTAAACAAAGGCAATTATATTCAGGAATTTTATTCTAAAAAGAAGGGGGATATAGAAATAGAATAAAAAGGTAGATAATTGAATCTACTTTTAGACCAGAAAAGCAACTACTAGTTTTAAATATTTTACATTAGCTTGGCTTTCTGTATATTGATACAAAGTTGAGGTTATTTTTGTTATACTGCATATATGTTATAGAAATGATAGGGGAAAAGGTAGATTATTGAATCTACTTTTAAACCAAAACAAGCAATTACTAGTTTTAAATATTTTACATTGCTATGAATTTTTGTATATTGATAAAATTTAAGGTTATTTTTGTTAGAACATACTGTACATATGTTCCTACACTTGTTCAAAGTATTGTAGCTATACAGCTCATCTAACAAAGTAATGTAAATTTCTAGTCCCTGAAAGACATTATTACAAGCTATTTAAGATAATAAGGAAATGCAGGTTAGTAGTTACTCACTTATTACAATCAAACTTGTAGTCATATTAGGTATTTTTTCAAGGTCAACCAAAGATATATTTTAGATAGGCAGATGGTCTTCAAACAATTCAGAGATCTAAAGAATATGGCATTTAAGATATTTTAATAACATAAGGTTCTTTTTTTATGACAATGAGGCATGTCTGTTCCTGACAGCACCAATCTACTTCAGAGAAGATGATGGGTATCAAAGAAACTCCATGTGGAGTTTACTTTCTTTGTGGCAAAAGTTAGCCCCTGAACCAGAGGCTGCCATTGCCCCGACTGCTGACAGTGTGCTGTCCAAAGCAGACATGCAGGACACAAAAGAAAGTCACTACAGAACATTGCCAAGAAAAGGTGGGACAGTTCCTTATCCTGATTCACAGAGGGATCTGTCAGATATTCTAGGCCTGCAGGCTAAAGATGGATGCCTCAACATTACAGAGGAACTTTAGGTGATTGTACAGGCAACCAGAAGTTTCTATCATTTCTTATTTTTGGAATGTGTTTGCTTTACACTTCCTGTTTACTCAGGTATTATTGTATCCGTCTCAAATTTCTGATGGAGTTGAAGCCTAGATGGCTATAGTTTTCCTTTTTAACAAACTCAAGAAAGAAATTCACAAAGGTGATGTAAAGTGCATAAGGCTGAGAGACATAAAAATATAGTTTTGGGTTGATAATGCAAGTTAAGATAGAAAGTGAATTAGGTACAACACTTTGGAATCACCAAGATAGGACAGATAATGGAGTGTTTTCTCTGAATTTGTCAAATGTTAATGAACTAGACATTGTTAATGTAATTATTGACTGTACGTATTTGTATATAGTTATTGTACATATTGTATATAGTTTTATGTTAGTTAAAACATTTGCTTTTTGTTTAGACAAAATGGGGTTATGTTGTATGATATTATGTTTGTGTTCTGACAAATAAAGCTTGCCTGGAAATCAGATGGCAGAGCTAGCCACTAGATACCATAGATGCCAGGCAGTGGTGGCACACTTTAATCCTAGCACTTGGGAGGAAGAAGGATCAGAAGGCCACCCTGCACAACATGATATTGATCTAGTCTAAATGAGAAACAGAGTGGTAATGCATGCCTTTAATCCCAACATTAAGAAAGTAGAGACATGCCAGGCAGTGGTGGCGCATGCCTTTAATCCCAGCACTCGGGAGGCAGAGGCAGGCAGATCTCTGTGAGTTCGAGGTCAGCCTGGTCTACAAAGTGAGTTCCAGGAAAGGCACAAAGTTGCACAGAGAAACCCAGTCTCGAAAAACCAAAAAAAAAAAAAAGTAGTAGAGACAGGAATATTCATAGAGACAGGACCCTGGCCATTAAGTCTGAGATTTTGTAAAGGTAAGAAGTCTTTGGTGGCTGACTACTCTGCTTCTCTGATCATTCAGCTTTCACCCTCAATATCTGACTCCTGGTTTTTATTGATTAAGACTAATTAGAGCCTCATTTCACCCCTGGAGCTGGAATTACAGGCAGTTGTGCACAGCCATATGTTGGTTCTGGAAATGCCCCTGGGTCCAAGAAAGGGCTGATTGTAAGCAAGTGAGCTTCCTTCACAGTTTCTGCTTCAGTTATTGCCTCAGGTTTCTGCCTTGATTTCCTTCATGATGAACTGTGAACAGGAAATGTAATCCAAATAAACCCTTTCTCCTCCAAATTGCTTTTGGTCATTGTACTTTTTTAATTGTTTATTTTTTCTCTTTTGTCTTGTTTAAAGTTGATATTTTATTTTAATTACAACATGTCTCCTATACTCTCCCCTCCCCTCTCTTCTCTCCTTCAAGTTCATGGCCTTGTTTTTCATCAAATGTTATTACCATGCACATATGTATTTGCAATTATACATATATTCCTAAATATAATCTGTTGAGTCTGTATTATATTACTTATATCTATGCTTTCATGGCTGACCATTTAGCCCTGGACAACCAATTACATTCTCTTCCCTGGGGAAGGCCACCTCTCCTGTTCCCAACTTTACTTATTTGACTATTGTTCTTTGTGTAAGGTTGAGGCCTTGTGGGGTTTTCCTTATCCAGTTTGGCGTACTTGCTGGTGTTATTCTTGTTCATCTCATGGTTGGACAGTCATGTAGGTGAGAATTGTCAGGTATAGTTTCTGATCCTTTTAGGAAACATAATCTCACAGGAAATACCCCGAACTTCTGGCTTTTACAATCTTTCCACTCACTCATGCACAATGTTTCCCCAAGTACTAGGCATGGGATGTTTTGCATATGTATCCATTTGGAATAGACTCCATAACTTTTTATTTGTTTGTTTGTTTGTTTGTCTGTTTATAACAATTTATTCCTAAATGCCAAACAACAGGAACAACAAGATGTCCTTCAAGTGATGAATTAACAAGAAAGAAAACTATAGTGCTACTGTTATAAATAGAACATTATGCCACAATAAAAACAAGTGATGTGCCGGGCGGTGGTGGCGCACGCCTTTAATCTCAGCACTCAGGAGGCAGAGCCAGGCGGATCTCTGCGAGTTCGAGGCCAGCCTGGGCTACCAAGTGAGTTCCAGGAAAGGCGCAAAGCTACACAGAGAAACCCTGTTTCGAAAAAAATTAAAAAAAAAGTGATGTATGAAGATATCAAAATATCTGGGTGAATTTTAAATTTATATCACCAACTGAAGACAGTCAGCTACAATTTCACACATACTATTGTTTGAAAGGCAAAAACAATGGACTGATAAAGCATCATTGATTAATAGGAATTTGGGGGAGGGTAAAAACTGAATAGGTAAAACAGAGAAGATGTGAACAGCAATTACGTTATCCCAGATGCCAAATTTTCTCTCCTATTCCTAGGCACTGAGCCATTTCCTCATCCCCTGAAAGTGATCCCAATAAAACAATTACACATCTTTTAATATATTACCAGTTTATTCTACAAATAAAGACAAATGAAGATGCAAAACAAATGTGTTTAAATATTTAATTTTCCTCTCACAGTGTCAAGGTTTAGATAATGAATTTTTATGACATGCTGACTTTTATGACTATTTAACTTCAATATATATAGGCAGGTTTAGTAAATGGTAGCTGTGATCTGTTCTCAGATTAAATTGGAGGAATAAATAAAGCATTACTCTTGGTTATGGAATTTCCATGTTTTCATTTTACATAATGATGACAAAGTAAAATGAAGCAACTACTTCTTATTTGTCATGATAATTAGACATAGAAATAGCAACTGTTCATAAAGGAGTGATGATCATACACTGGTACAGTAGAAATTCTTTCCTCAGGAATTTCAAATAGCAATGATTCAGAAGGAGGATGTGAACAGGGGTATCTCCCCATCTCTCTGCCCATACAATTAAGTTCAAATAGTGAATTTCCGGTTCAGTAACAGACACTGAAAGAACTAAGGTTCTGAGGGCAACAGAGAAAGATACCTGTTGTCTCTTTCTCTCTTGCCTCATCATGCATGTACACAAGTGTGTATATAAACCTCAAACCCAGATGTATACATGCACCATCTCACATAAACAAAAATCCCACACCAAATTTTTAAATAGGAAAAAATCCTTTGTTAGTTAAGTAGTCAATCAAATCAGTCTTACTTTTCCCCCCAAAAGTTAGACATCTTTTGAAATTTCATAAAATGTTGACATATTATCTCAATAATGGTTCTCAAGCCTCTGGTTTTAAATTTCAGGGTCCATAGAGAAGGTCAACGCTTTTCCGCTTGCTAGTTGGACAGTGAATTGTAAGTGTCTAATATTTCTTTTGCATTTATTTTTTCATATATTTTGCTCATATTCTTTCACCACCCCCGACTCCATCCAAATCCTCTCCACTTCTCTCCCCACCAAACTTCACGTTTCTTCCAAAAATAAGAAACACTTTGTGAATTTGTGGGCCATTCTTCTGGAGAGCCATGCTAATCTTCCCTGTGTCATTCCACGTTTATTATATATGCTGCTGGGATGCACATGCCCAACATATCTTATTTATCTTTCGCATACTTTCTTATTGGACATCTTAATACATTAAAGAAAAAAAGGTGGAGGAATTAATTAAGAGTTCTTATTATTGCCACCATATTTATAGCATAGTTTACACAGGAAAATTATGCAAAGGCCATTTCATTGTTCTTGAGAGTAAATAATAAAAAGAGGTAAAGACATGTACTGAAAAAAAAAGTTGTCGAGCTACAAAATCTTAAAATGTTATTAACTGAGGAAGCTGATATTTTTATGTCCTAAAAATAGAGAGCACTAACATTTTAAAAGAAGAACAATGGTTCATATTTTATAGTTGTTAAGGGTGATATAGAAAGTTTTGGTCTGGGACAATGGATAACAACACTTGCTGCTCAAGCATGAGGCCTTTAGTTCAAGTCCCCAGCACCCACACTTATAAACTCAGCACCATGTTGGTGGAGACAGGAGGGTCAATGGGGCTTCTGATAGCCAGAGCAGCTCCAGTTTCATGGAGAGACTTTACTTGAAGGGATAAAGCCAAGATTTATCTATCAGAATCACCCTAATAACTTCCTGTTTTGCCCTCTACGTGTATTCACACACAACGCAACATTCACACACATAAACATTCACAATAAAACAAACCAATAAAAAAGAAGGCAGTCAATGGTGAAAAGAGGCTCTGTGAATCCCATTGGCAGGTGTGTTGTTAAGGGAAGAGCTTATGAAATAGTACATGTGGATGTCCAGGGGAACGCTGTCTATACATCACTCTGAAATTTATCTTTTTAACAGGGGGAAGGTACTCATATTCTAACCTGAAGATTTATATTTGCCTGTGAATAACTGAATTGTAATTATACAATTATGGAAATATAGCTAAGCTGGGAGCTTCTTAGAAGTTTTGTTCTATAATTCCATTTAATATAGACCACTCTGTTAATTAATGATAAATTTTATCTAAAAAAATAAATGTTTAAAAATTTATTCATTATCTTGATGCTTGGTTCAATCATTTCTGGTAATTCTTAACTTTGTTTTGAAATAATTAAGTTAAATGAATTATAATCTGCCATTTACATTTGAATTAAAATGATAAATGGTTTAAGAAGTTATATTTTACAGGTCATGGATGACTTTTTTCCTGGAAAACAAAATCTTCTTTGTGAATGTATGAATTACTGTTTTGTAATAAATTTTGATAAAAGCATGCAATAATTTTATAGAGCAACAAAGAAGGTTATAATTCAAAAATTGAATTTCACGTGGGGTTAATTAAGATAATTTTGCAAATATTAAATACATATTAAATTGTAAAAGTCTAAAAACAATTGGAGTAAATAAAAGTGCATAACCCTCTATTTTTATGTGATGTATTTTGTTTCGAGTCCAGTTTAATCATTCATATGGCTTTCACAAGCTCAAGGCTGACCAAAACCCCAGCATGGAGGAAGGGGAAGTGAACACTACATCTTACACCAGCCAAGAAGCTATTCACAGTTGATAGTGCTTGCAGAGGGAAAATCAGTTTTCTTCAATGGAGTGATATCAGGTATTCAACCACACTACAGAGCAGCGTGCTCAAATATTGTATAAAATTCTCAAGGAATAAAACAAAACATAATAACACTATAACCTCTCATATTATTTTGGAAAAAAATTAAATATCAAGAAAGAATGTTATGTTTTAGTTTAAAACTATAATGAAAAGGGCAAATGTTACAATTGTGAATTTTGGTTTAAAGCATGCAGTATAGCAGTTGCTTTCAGTAAATATAGAAACAACAAATGTAATCTGCAAGTTTCTTTCTAAATGCCTTGCAATTTTTTTTTTGCTCTGGTTTTAATTTATCCTGTTCTGAATTTCCTGATCACTCATAAAAATACTAGAGTAATCCTGACATCTAATTTCAACTTGAAATCTCATTGAAGTTATTCATAAAGCATTGATAAATATAATAAAATTTTAATGCCACTTGAAATGCTTTCCTGCCCTTTAAATTATCTCAGTTCTCCTTGGCTAGTGATGGATGCAGTAAAAGCAATGTATCATGGCTGATGTGATGGAGATACAGAAAGACGCCCGTAGATGGCTCCCAAAGAATATGCATGTACACATTGTCTTAAAAGTTTGGATATCTGACTATTCAAATTAGCCAGTGTTGCAAGATTTTCTCACAAATGGATCCAAACTTATTTCAAAGTGACTAAAATTGACAGTTTATGTTGAAATCATTATGATTTTTTAATGCAAAGTTTTGGCCACAGATAGGAATATAAAATGACCACTGAATTGTGTTACACATTGTTTCTTTTAATTCCATTGAAAGTCATTGCATGAGAAGTCTATGGTTTAGACCAGAATTCCTAAGGGCTTATGAATTGAAATCTCAAGTCCCAGTCTGTAACACTACTGAGAGGTGACAAAACCTATATGAACTGGTGTCTATTCAAAGAAAATCAGGCAAAGAGGTGTGTGCTGGTTTCTAGTCAGTCTTCTCTTTGTGTTCTTGATTGCTACATGGCCAAGGAGTTTCTTGTTTATGCTCTATGTCAAGTTGACCTACAATGTCATAGACTTAAATGAAAGAGAGTCACCAAACACATATGGAAACTTCCAGAACTGTGAACAAACATAAACCTTTATCTTCATAATTTAATTATCTCACACATTGTTATAGCAATGAAAAGTTGAGTAAATAAAGTAAAAACAGGAAATTAAGTAAAAACAGTGAATAATTATCAATAATTGAATATAATTTAAAGTAATCTATTTGCCTAAACTAAAAAATCTATTAATTTTTCAAGAAACACATTTTCTGTTTTGGACCTAATTTGTAAACTCATTAATTAATAAATGTATATTTCAACTTCAAAATTAAATGAAATTAAATATTTGAAACATCATTTCTTTTATTTTAAACAGATGCAGCTTGGAATGAAATTATCACTTTCCTGTTGCATTATCCTTTCTAATGCTTTATTTAAATAGAAATAATATAATAAAATATTATTACTAGTTCTTTGATTTTTTTCATATAACATGTTTTATCATATTCATTTCTGTGTTCCAATTCTTGTCCACTCAAACCTTTGTTACCCTCCAAACACATATTTTTTTTTTATAAAACCCATTAAGATTGGCTTGCACTGTCCAAACATCCTTGAATTTGTGCTTGTCAGAAGGTGAATGATTGACTTACCACTAAGAACAACATTAGAGAAAACTTTCTTTCTCCTAGCTGCTAACAATTGCCAGTGCTTTCTTGGAAAAGGGTGACATTTTGT
Source organism: Peromyscus aztecus (assembly GCA_902168405.1). Classification (NCBI taxonomy): domain Eukaryota; kingdom Metazoa; phylum Chordata; class Mammalia; order Rodentia; family Cricetidae; genus Peromyscus; species Peromyscus aztecus. The sequence continues at coordinate 16,877 of CABHPQ010136075.1, forward strand.
GCCCAAGTTCCATTTCCATACTGAGATTTGGTCTGTCTTGGGCTTGCCTACTTTACTATAACAATTATTTTTTTATTTATTGACTTATAATAATATTCTACTTGTTAATATTTATATATTATAACATGTAATGACTCTTCCTTCATGTTTAGTCTTTAAATTTAGCAAGAAATTTTGTCACTTCTCACCCAGATTACTTTGCAAATTGAGATATTTTCAGCTTAAAACTGTTTATGCCTCCACTTTGCTAATTGTAGCATGAATCTTCAAAGTTCTTATTAATAAAATCAAACCCGGGCCAGGTATTGGGGTAAACACTGGAAGATCAGAGAGACAGAACGAGCCACAGCTACCTCACCTTGCTGGATCCTCAGCTGGTCTTGTTTCTTCAGACTGGAAGCCTCTGTGTCCTCATATCCGAATGGCTCTCAGCTGAACTGTGCTCTAAAGCCTGAAAGCTTAACCAGCCACAACGCTTAACCAGTCCAAATGCTTCTCCAGGCCAAACGCCTCGAGTTTCTGGTCCTCACACCTTATATACCTTTCTGCTTTCTACCACCACTCCCTGGGATTGAAGGCTTGCTTTCTGGGATTAAAGGCGTGAGTCACCACGCCTGGCCGTTTCCAATGTGGCCATGAACTCACAGAGATCCAGAGGGATTTCTGTCTCCGGAATGCTAGGATTAAAGGCATGTGCTACCACTGCCTAACTTCTGTTTAATTTTGTGGCTGTTCCGTCTCTGACCCCAGATAAGTTTATTAGCGTGCACGATATTTTGGGGAACACAATACCCCTACAGCTAATTGTTCATTTTATCTCATTATTAGGATGGTTCAGACAACTTTGTGGTTGTTTTTTACTATTTAGAACAATTTTTAAATTTAAATATATTTTAATCATATTCTTTCCCTTTCTAAGTCCTTCCAGATTCTCTCCCCCTCCATACCCACCCTACTTAAGTTTTTCCTCAAAGAAATAAAATAAAATACAGCCACAAAACCAAGAAAACAAAATAAACTATCCTCCCTAAAAAAGCCACCAAACTGTAATCAAATAGGAACACATAAAACTGTGGAGTCCATTATATGTCTATCACCACTCCTGAACATGAAGGCTATCCTGGAAAGATATACCCAGTTTCATTTCCATTGGAGAAAACTGATTTGCCCTCTCCCAGCAGGTATAAATCACAGTTCAGCTGTTAACCTTTATCCTAGTGGCTATGTTTTCATTCATTCATATTTTTTAAAAATAACAATATTAAATATAATAAGAAAGACAAAAACTATCACATTGAAGTTGGACAGGACAACCAACAGAAGGAAAAGAGCCCCAAAGAAGGCACAAGAATCAGAGACCTACTTGTTTGTACACTCAGAAATGCCATAAAAACACCAAAGTGAAAGTCATGATAAATATTTAGAGGACCTGGTTCAGACCTGTGCTGGCCCTGTGCATGCTGGCTCAGTTCTGCAAGTTCATGTGAACTTTGCTTAGTTGATTTAAAGAATCTTGCTCATCTGGTGTTGTCCATCCCCTTTGGTTCCTATACTCTCTCCACCTTCTCTTCCTTGGGGTTCCCTGAGCTCCTAGCAGGAGGGATTTAATGGAAAAATCCCAATTAGGGCCAGGTGTTCCAATCTCTCACTCTCTGTGTATTGTCTGGCAGTGTCTATATTTGTTCCCATCTGCTGTAGGAGGAAAGTTTTCTGATGATAGCTTAACAAGACACTGATCTATGTGTATAACAGGATATGACTAAAAGTCATTTTATTACAACATTTATTTTCTCTTTTTAGGCCAGTAATACTTGGTTTTACTCTAGGTTCCTGGGCTTTCTTGCCTTGGATTCTGGCTTTTAACCAGTTAAGTGTGCTGACAATACATGACACTTAAGAAAATATGAAGTAATGTATAATTGGTAGTCTAAGCAAACATCTATAAGAATTTTCCTGTATCGTAGTTTTAATGATTACACTTTATATAGCAACCTTACGAGAGTCTGGTATATGATATCAATGTAGCTGCAGTGAAGATGCTTTGGTGGATAAATTCACATATAAACTTCATGTAACTTAGGGAGAAGATTTTTCTTTATCATGTTTTGGGTTTGATCAGATACATCAAATTCTTCAAGAGCAGGAACTACATTTTCTAAGAAAAAAACAAATCTTTCTTATGACTGTGAGATTGAAATGTTCCCTCAGTTTTCAGCCTGAAGACCACTCTACAGAATTTGTTTTAATTTAAATTAATTCAATTTAATTTAAATTTATAACAGAGTCTCTCTATGTAGTCCTGGCTGTCCTGAAACTCCCTATGTAGAGCAGGCTGGCCTCGAAGTCATGCTGATCCCCCTGCCTCTGTCTCCTGAGTGCTAGGATTAAAGGTGTGTGTGACCATGGCATTCTACAGAGTAGACTACATAGATTTAGTCTCATGGCACATTAACTATAGGCTGCATATCTGACCTGCTGAACTTTTCAAATTTTACAAAATAGTTAAAATGAATTAATATATTCATATATGTAATGCATTGTCCTTTTCTCAAAAGAGACAATACATATTCAATCACAAATAGGATTGGATTAGGTCTGATGTGGCTTACAATCAAGAGACACAGCTATGTGAGAGGCTGCTTAAGTAACAACCTGCATGTTTCAGAGGGCTGTCGCATGAATCTTAGAAGGTCTTACTAATAAAATCAAACCTGAGCCAGGTGTTGGGGTAAATGCTGGAAGGTCAGAGAAATAGAACAAGCCACAGCTATCTCACCTTGCCGGATCCTCAGCTGGTCTTGCTTCCTCAGACTGGAAGCCTCTGAGTCCTAATCCAGAATGGGTCTCAGCTGAACTGCTGCTGCTAGAGGCCTGAATGCTTAACCAGCCCAAATGCTTCTCCAGGCCAAATGCTTCTCCAGGGCAAATGCCTCTCCAGGGCAAATGCCTCTCCTGGGCAAATGCCTCTCCTGGGCTAATGCCTCTCCTGGGCAAATGCCTCTGGAATGCTAAGATTAAAGGCGTATGCTACCACTGCCTATCCTCATGTTTGATATTGTGGCTGTCCTGTTCTCTGACCCCAGATAAGTTTATTAGCATACACAATATTTTGGGGAACACAATACCACCACAGAGGGCATTTAAAAAATATATTTATGTAGAAGGACAGACCCATAGGGTCGAGAAAATTGGCTCAGACCAGTAGCCAAGGCATGCACATAATGTACTCCTTAAGAGCCAACCTGGAGTCTGCCTGAGGTCCTAGCAACAATCGCTGTCAGAGTTCTTGATTGAGCCCAGCCAATGAGGGATGACCCCACAGACTTGGTGCTGGAAGGAGGGTATAAAAGGCCTATCCTGTTATTAAATAAATGAGTTTGTTATTTGCTTTCAATGGACTCCTGGTGTCTGTGTCCTTGACGCTGTGCCTTCTCGCCC
>CABHPQ010136076.1:0-53482 GCA_902168405.1 Peromyscus aztecus
GTGCACGCCTTTAATCCCAGTACTCAGCAAGCAGAACTAGGTAGATCTCTGTGTGTTCAAGGATACAGTCAGCATTGGAGACACACGCCCTTTGATCTCAATACCAACCATAGAAGACCTGGAGGTCTGCACAGACAGGCCCTGACGAGGCAGTCACGTACTTACAGGCCCTGACGAGGCAGTCACGTAGTTGGGTTTACAACCAATGAGAAGGAAGAACCAGAACTCTTTATAAGTCAAACGCACAGGAAGTAGCTCTCTTTTCGGAGAGGTTTCTTGGCGGAAGAAGCTAGCCAGCAGCACGCGGGTAAGCTCCTAACTCTGACCTCTTGCGTTTTTATCTTTACCTTGGCTCTGTGTTTCTTATTTAATAAGACGGTTGGTTACATCTACAATGGAGTTTGCTTTCATTTGTGGCAAAGTTATCCACTGGGCTAGAAACTGCTCTTGCTTTTACTCCTTATAGTATGCTGCCAAAGTGTACAAGCAAGACACAAAAGAAAGCAACTGACAAAGTTTACCAAGACAAAGTGGGTCTACAAGCAGTCCTTCAAAATTTCTGCTTCAGAGAAAAGTCTTTCAGATATTCTAGGCTTATAGGCCAACGATGGATGCCCTGACATTGCAGAGAAAACTTGGATGACTTTCCAGGCAACCAACTGTCTCTGTTGCTTCTATAGTTTTGGAAGTTGCTTGCTCTGCACTTCTTGTTTACTCAGATAATAGTATATCCTTCTGGGGTCTCTGATAGGGATTGAAGATTAGTTAGTATACAGTTTTTATTGTTACCAAACTAAAAAAATACCTTACATAAGAGATACAGAATTTATAAGGTTGAAAAATATAAAAACTTAAGTTGTTTATCTAAGAAGACATTTTAAAATCTAAAAAGATATTTTTAGGATGATAATGCAAGCTATGATAAAAAATGATTTTTGTATAAAACTTTATACTCACTAAGATAGGATAGATAATGCAATACTTTCTACAAATTTGCCAAATACATATGGACTAAACATTGTGAATGTAATTCTTACTTGATAATTGTTCTTATTATATAAGTAATTTTACTATGTTATAGTTAAAACCTTTCCTTTTTATTTAGACAAAAGGCAGAAATGTTGTGGGATAGTTATACACTATGTGAAGGTGTATTGTTGTGATTGGTGTAATAAAAAGCTGAATGGCCAATATCTAATTAGTAGGTATAGGCAGGATTTTTGCAGGATAACAGAAGAAGAGGCAGAATCTAGGTATTCAGGAGATGACAAATGACATGGAGAGGAAACAAGAGGTACAAGATGGAAAAGAAGTAATGCCACATGATGGAATGTAGATTAATATAAATGGGTTAATTTAAGTTGCAATAACTAGTTAGGAATAAGCCTAAGCTATAGGCCGAGCTTTCATAATTAATAATAAGTCTCTTTGTCATTTTTTGTGAGCTGATAGCCCACAAAAAAACATATTACATGGGGAAGTTCTGTCTGAAAAAAAACTTGGACTAAATGTGAGAAGATGCTGGAATTAAAAAGAAATTCAGTGTCCTACTTTGCTAAACTTACAGAAGACTCACAGAAGTAAGAAGAAACAGAAGAAATCAACCTTAAAAATGACATTAAGAAGATGATAGAGGCCCTTAAAGAAGAAATAAAAAATACCCTTAAAGAGGAAATAAAAAATTTCTTCAAAGAGGAAATGAAAATTTCCATTAAAGAGGAAATAAAAAATTTCCTTAAAGAGGAAATGAAAAACTCCATTAAAGAGGAAATAAAAAATTCTCTTAAAGAAGAAATGAAAAACTCCATTAAAGAGGAAATGAAAAACTTCCTTAAAGAAATAAAAAATTCCCTTAAAGAAATGGAAGAAAAAACAAACAAAAAAATTGGAAGAAAGCAAAGAAAGCCTAGAAAAAATAATTAAACAGATGAAAGAAACATTCCAAGATCTGAAAAAAGAAATTGAGACAACAAAGAAAACACAAGCTGAGGGAATGCTGGGAATAGAAACCCTGACTAAACGAACAGGAACTACAGAAAGAAGCATAACCAACCGAATACAAGAGATGGAACAGAGAATCTCTGACACTGAAGACACAATAGAGAAAATAGATTCGTCAGTCAAAGAAAACACTAAAGATAAAAAAGTCGTAACACAAAATGTCCAAAAATATCTGGGACACCATGAAAAGACCAAACCTAAGAATAATAGGGATAGAAGAAGGAGAATACCAACTTAAAGGCATAGAAAATATATTCAACAAAATCATAGAAGAAAACTTTCCTATCCTAAAGAAGGAAATACCTATGAAGATACAAGAAGCTTACAGAACACCAAATAGGCTGGACCCAAAAGGAAAGTCCTCTCGCCACATAATAATCAAAACATTAAACATACAGATCAAAGAAAAAATATTAAGAGCTGCAAAGGAGAAAGACCAAGTAACATATAAAGGCAAACCTATCAGAATAACACCAGACTTCTCAATAGAGACTATGAAAGCTAGAAGGTCCTGGACAAATGTTATGCAGACACTAAGAGACCATGGATGCCAACCTAGACTATTATACCCAGCAAAACTCTCAATCACCATAGGTGGAGTAAACAAAATATTCCATGATAAAACCAGATTTAATCAATACCTATCCACAAACCCAGCCTTACAGAAAGCACTAGAAGGAAAAATCCAACCTAAAGAAGCTAAACACACCCATGAAAACTCAGGCAATAGATAAACCCACACCAACATCTGAAGAAATAGAAGGGACAAATTCCTCCCCAGAAAATGCATGACCTGTGAAAGCTGCTAAGAGTTTGAGGCAGATTTGGGGAGAAAGAAAGCCCCTACCTCCAAAGGCAGCTAGCAGAGGAGCAGAGTAGCCTGGGATGTCTGGGGCTCTGCATCTGGGGGGAAGGGACCGTGCAGGGTGAGAGTGGAAATTTTGGTTATCACCAAAAATAACTCAAGGAGGAAAGGGTTTATTCCTGATTACGTTTTACAGGCCATCATCAATAGAAGGCAGGACAGGAACTCGAGGTAAGAACCTGGAAGCAGGAATCGAAGTAGAGAGCATGGAGGAACTCTGGTTATTGACTTACCTAAGGCTTACATTCAACTACCTTTCTTATAAAGCCTATGCCCTCCTGCCTAGACAGGAGCCCAGAGTGAGCTAGTCCTCCTACATCAACTAGCAACCAAGAAAATGCCTCACAGACATGACCACAGGCCAATCTGAGGGAGGGAGTTTTTTAGTTGAGGTTCCCTCTTCCTAGGCATGTCAACTTGACAACCAAGATCAGGCATCACATTAAGGGAAAAGGAAAAGCAAGTGCCAAAGCCCTAAAGCAGAAAAAGGTTTGCACGTCTGAAAAAGACCCAACAGACCCTTACATCTGGGGAACAGGAGATAAGCAATAAGGGAGATCTTCCACAAATAAACAGGTGACAGAATTTATTGTATCTGATAAAGAACTTTATAATCTATAGTAGTTTGAATGAGAATGTCCCTAATAGACTCAGATATTTGAACCTGGATCCCAGCTTCCTCACTGCTTTATACTTGTGATTGAAGATGTGACCTTTTGTCTTCCTACCTGCCACTTGCTGCTATGCCTCCCTGCCATGATGGACCCTTATCCCTGGAACCATAAGCCCAAATTTTGAACCTCATAAGAACTCAGCACTTAGGCTGGGTGATTGAAATGAAAGGAGAATATGGTATTCAATGTTCATTAGTAGTGTGCTGGCTTAGGGTTGTTGGAAACAAGATAATATCAAAATTAAGAGACTAGTGAAAAACAAAGCAGTTTTTAATATACCATTTTTCTAAGAGGAACACCAAAACAGAGAAAAGGTGTGCTGATCTGGGACAAGACAGTGATTTTTTTAATATCCCCCAAATGCAAGAAGTTCCTGTCCCCTTATCTTATAGGCTAGGACTAGCCTTCTTCCCAAATTCCCCATCTCGTTGGTTTTAGACACAAAGCTTTATCTAATGAATGATTTGGGTCTTAAAGCTTCCCTGGTTTCTGATAGTGGGCCCAGTCACACAGCAGATCACTTCAGCTCTCAGAGTTCTAACACAAGTAGGTGAAAGCTGCCTGCTAGAGGAGAGAGAGGCCCAGTGCCTCCTGTTGTAACTGTTAATCTCTAAGCATACCTCACACTGTAAATGGACCATAACAATGCATTTGTTACACAGTTGCTGTTCACAACAGATTCATGTTTCCCTTCTCTACTTCTGAGGTGTCACATACTCTGGTTCCTGCCTAAGTACTAACATTTCTTCCTTTTGCCCAGCCCTGCTGGGTTTCATTCTATTCTAGAAAGCAGCAAGTCTGCTCTCTTCCTGTAACTCCTTCTATAGCTGGACTACATCAGCTGTTCTTTATGTATTTCTCAGAGATGCCTGCTTTGTGTAGCCTAAATAGAACAGACCCTCCTCACTTGCCACTTAACTTCCTCCCTAAGGCTCATTACACTGCAAAGGTCTTTCTTGTGTATCAACCATTCCCCTAATATGGTTGTATAAAATAAGTCTTAAAGGGGTAGGGAGCTGGAGAGGCAGCTCAGAGGTTAAAAGTACATACTGCTCTCGAATTGATTCTTAGCACCCAAGACAACAGTTCATAACTATCTGTAACTCCATCTCCGGGGTGATCTGATGTCTACTTCTGGTCTCTGAAGTAATCAGACACATGTGGTGTATATGATCAATTTAGGCAAACATATAAAATGGAAATAAATCATTTGAAATGGCAAAAATAGTAATAAAGATAAAATATATCTTTAAAATTTTATTTTTTAATTAAAATACAATTACATTTGTTTTTCTTTTTCTCCTTCAACCTCTCCCATGTACCCTCCTTGTTCATGGCCTCTTATTGTTATTGTTACATATATATGCCTAACTATATAAAATATAACCTCAGTCCATTTAGTATTACTTGTATGTATATGATTTCAGGGCTGTCCAACTTGGTATTGAATAACCTATTGGGGAAGATTCCCCAATCCTGGGGAAGAATATTTCTCCCTCTCACAGCATTCTTTAGTTGTCTGTGGTTCTTTTTCTAAGGATGAGGCTCCATAATATTTCCTCTTTAGCTGGCTGGCTGTGGGTTGGACAACTTAATTGTGTCTGTAGTGGCTGGGCTTATTTGGGAGTCACAGGGAGCATCCAGTAAGTGAAATAGTGTTTTCTGAGGTGTGGAAGCCAGGGTTGAAACATTTTCTTTGGTATGGGAGACTTAAGACAGCTAAATCAAGAATAGTGTTAGGGGCATAAGAATTGGTTTTCTTCCTTCCTTTCCTCCTTTGCCTATACCTTTCCCTTTTTGGTACACTACTGTTCACTTACTTACTTACAGAGTGATAGGAAATATGTCTTTGTCCTAGTTTTGGTCTCTTGGGATTTCCTGAATTACAGAAACAGCTTTTATTATTTATTTACAATGAGCATCTTTGAACAAGTCTGAGCTTGTGTCAATGAGGTGACTTTTGGATAATCTCTAGAGACTGTTGGGTAGGGACAGGGACCAGCCTCCAGAAAGATCAAGGCTTCATTAAAGAGTTTGGCCTTTCAGCTTTGCCCTCTCTCTTATTGGGAGGGCAGGGAGCTTCAAGCCAAATTCAGTCACAGATGAATAGTAATTTTTCATCATACCTATGGAATGAAACCCAATTAAAGTCCCCTGAAAGAAAGGATCTAGGGGCTTTGAAAACACTGACTACTGTTGAAGTACTGGGGTGAGGGTAGAGAAGACTTGCACCCATGACCTGCTCTATTCATTTATCCCTGTAGGCTCTTCCTGAGTTGTATGCTTTATAATAAAGAAGTAAACATAAATAGCTTCCTTAAGTTCTTTGAACAATTTTAGCAAATTATGAAACTAAGGAGATAGTTGTGAAAACCTTGAACTCAAAGCTGCTTTGAATATTCAGTGTCTCCCAGAGGTTCCTGTGTTTAAATACTTGGTTCCCAGCTGGTGGTGCTATTCTGGGAAGCTGTGGAACCTTTGGAACTTAGAGCGAGCTACTGGATATAAACCACTAGGAACTAACCTCTCAAGTTTATACGCACTTCAGATTCTAGCTCTATTTCTCATGGTCCACAAAGTATGAAGGGGCAGCCACAAACTCCTGTCACCACAGACAGGAGCTACTCCGTCACTCTTTCCCATCATGATGCCAGAAAACCTCTAAAACTTCAAATAAAAATGAAACTTTATCCTTAAAACTGCTTCTGTCTGTAGCAGGAATCTTAAAAGTTCTTATTAATAAAAACAAACCCAGGGCCAGGTATTGGGGTGAACACTGAATGATCAGAGAAACAGAACAAGCCACAGCCATCTCAACTTGCCAATTCCTCAGCTGATTCTGTTTCCTCAGACTGGATGCCTCTCAGCTGAACTGTGCTCCTCAAAAACCTAAAAGCTTAACCAGGCTAGTTCCTGGTCTTCACACCTTATATACCTTTCTGCCTGCTGCCATAACTTCCTGAGATTAAAGGCATGAGTCATCATGCCTGGCTGTTTCCAGTATGGCTTTAAACTCACAGAGATCCAGAGGGATCTCTGCCTCTGGAATGCTAGGATTAAAGGCGTGTGTACCACCATTTTCTGGCTTCTATATCTAGTGGCTGTTCTGTTCTCTGACCCCAGATAAGTTTATTGGGATGCACAATATATCAACCACATCTGTCAGGGATTTTGTTTCAGCTGTGAGACAAATAACAAATACATGTGTTTAGTCACAAGTTGCCTGCTTCTTGTGTCCAATATCTAAAGTCAGCAGTTTGGTGGCTGAGCTCTTTAAATGGTGAGAAGTGATATTCACTGCAGATAGATATGTAAGAACAGACTTGACATGCTAGACATTGTCTTAGCTAGATTTTTCAATTGCTGTTATAAAACACCATGACCAAAAGCAAATTATGAGAAAAGGATTTATTTTAGCTTACCATTCTCTGGTCATGTTCCATCATTGAGGGAAGTCAGAGCAGGAACTCAAGCAGGGCAGAGACTAGGGGATAGGAATTGATAGAGCTCATGGAAAAATGGTGCTTCCTGACTTGATCTTTATAGCTTGTTCAGTCTGCTTTCAGCAGCCAGGACCACAAGCCCAGGGCTGATACTTCCCACACGGGATGGACCCTCCCAAATCAATCACTAATCAAGACAGTACCTCACAGCTTGCGTATAGGCTGATCCTATAGAGGCATTTTTTTTAATTGAGATCCCCTCTTCCCAAACATGTCAAGTTACAACAAACAAAAAGCAAGCAGCACAGCCATTCAGTGAGTGATAGAGGATGAAGAGAGTAATTGTTGGCTACCTAGTGTGTCTCCAGTGCTGTGAGCATTAATAAAGAGAAGATGGAAGACAAATTCATGGCTCTGTTTGCTTGTTAGCTGATGGAGGCTGGTCACCTTACAAACTCTTGCCATCCACAGAGAGCAGCTCCTAAAGGAGCTACCAGAGAGAAGCCTGAGCAGTTCCTCACAGGGGAGATGATCCTGTCACAGCCAGGCTTGCTTTCACATGAAAATATGTCAGGCTCATTCCAGCTGGGTTTTGTTTTCTATTGCCATTATTAAGAAGGTTTCTAGCTGAAATATTTTCTGCTCAGACCACAAGTTTCCAAAATATTTTGTTCTTAATCCTCTACAATGAACAATGCCCAGAGGGAATGTTCTTAATTACAAAGGAATTGGCATCCTTTTTAGAACCTGCAAGGTTGCTTTCTGCCGGTCCTTGTGGAAGAACCTCATATGTTGGCATGTGATTTATTATTGACATTGGCACTGAGAATGCAATGAGGCTTGGGTTCTGACTGTCCTCTTCCAAAAGGAGACAATCTGAGCAATAGAGAAGGACTCTATATTTTTTGCCTGCAAAGCTCTTATCAATCAAATAGTCAGCCCTGTACTTCTAGGCAAGTTTATTAACACATTCATTTAAAATAGACTTAGAATAAGAACAAAGCTAATGTAGTTTTGAGGATTAAAAACAAACAGCAAAGTCTTTAAGTAAAGTAAGAGCTGCTTGGTGTTTAAAAAAACAAACAGAAAACTGCCTTCTCAGGAGCCTGTGAGTACACCATGCTTTCTGCTGGCATGCTGTCTCCCTCCCCACTCTTTCAACTCTCAATAATACTTGTTCTTCTATCTCAAGGAAGGTGATTCTCCACTCAGTTAAAGCTGACCAGGCTCACATATCACTGTACTGCACTGTTACTATACTCTCCCCATATCCATGGCGCTACCTATCCCAAGGCCCTTCTTTAAATTGGGCCTCTTGAAAACCTGTCAAGGAAATTTCACCTCACTTCTACAGGTGAGGCACAGAAGTGCCAAGATGAAGTTTTCCAGGTTCCACAGAACCCTGTTGCCAGCCAGGGACCCAAGCTTGTTCTGCTTATAGTAAGCTAGTGAAAGGAAGGTGTGAGATTGTTCTACAATAGAGACTTTCTCCTAAATATATTCAGAAGGACGAGAGCAGATGGCTTTTGGAATTCCACAGTGTGATAGTTTTGTGCTCCATTGTTCAGCAACTGAAAGTTCCCACCACAAGAATTCTCATCTCACACTTTGTCTTCCAGACGAGGACATTCCAGGAAGATAACCTTTCTTGTACTTTTCTATGACTGGCACATAGTGTGGATTTCTGGGTAGAATCAACATCAATATCATCACACTGTACTTAATGAAGAAACGAATTACCTCATTCTTTTCTCACTTTGTGATGGGAAATCACAGTTAGCCTTCAGGAATGCATGGAAAAAGTGCACACATACACCAGAAACTGGAATACATGAATTTAGTATGTACTAGGTACTTTGTAAATGGTTTCCTCCCATGACATTATCTAGCCTTTTAAACTACACTGACATATATATATATATATATATATATATATATATATATATATATATATAAAATTATTTTTTACTAAGAAACAATTTTCATTCATTTTACACACCAAAGATTGCCCTCTTCCTTCCTCCTGCCCCCCCCCCCCCCCCCCCCCCCCCCACCCCCCTCTCCCCCCAACAAGAAGGCTAAGCCTCCTATCTACATCCATCTACATCCAGTAGAGGCAAGTCCAAGCCCTTTCCCCTGCCTCAAGGCTGCACGAGGTGTCCCATCATAGATAGTGGGTTCCAAAAAGCTCCCTCATGAACCAGGGAAGGATTCTGATTCTACCTCTAGGGGTACCCCCAAGCAGATCAAGCTACACAATTGTCTCACCATACAGAGGGCCTAGTCCATTCTGATGCAGGCTCCACAGCCATTGATCCAACTTTCATGAGTTCCCACTAGTTTGGTTTGGTCGTTTCTGCAGGTTTCCCCATCATGATCCTGACACATTTGCTCATAGAATCCCTCTCTCTCACTCTTACTGGACTCCTGGTGCTCTGTCTAGTGTTTGGCTGTGGATCTCTGCATCTGCCTCCATCAGTCGTTGGAGAAAAGTTCTGTGATGTCAGTTAGGGTATTCACCAATCTAATCACTGGGGCAAGCCAGTTCAGTTCAGGCACCCTCTCCACTATTGCTAGTAGTCCAGGCTGGGGTCATTCTTGGGAATTCCTGGCAACTTCCCTAGCACCAGGTTTCTCTCTATCCCTATATCTCCCTCGATCATGGTATCTCTCTCTTTGCTTTTCCACTCCATCCCTGTTCCAGCTCGACCACCCCACTCCCTTATGTTCTCATCCCCCATCCCCTACCCTCTATTGCCCACCCCTCACCCCTAATTCACTCATGGAGAGTTCATCTATTTCCCCTTCCTAGGGCAATCCATGCATTCCTCTTTGGATCTTCATTGTTAGCTAGCTTCTCTGGAGTTGTGGGTTGTTGTCTGGTTATCCTTTGCTTTATTTCTAGTATCCACTTATGAGTGGGTACATACCATGTTTGTCCTTCTGAGTCTGGGTTACCTCACTCAGGATGATACTTTCTAGTTCCATCCATTTGACTGCGAATTTCATGATGTCATTGTTTTTTTCTGCTGAGTAGTACTCCATTGTGTATATGGGCTATATTTTCTTAATCCATTCTTCAGTTGAGGGACATCTAGGTTGCTTCCAGGTCCTGGTTATTATGAATAATGCTGCTATGAACATAGTTGAGCATGTGTCTCTGTGGTATGATTGAGTATTCCTTGGGTATATGCTCAAGAGTGGTATAGCTGGGTCTTGAGGAAGATTGATTCTCAATTTTCTGAGAAAATGCCATACTGATTTCCAAAGTGGCTGTACCAGTTTGCACTCCCACCAACAGTGGAGAAGTGTTCTCCTTGCTCCACATAATCTCCAACATAACCTGTCTGCAGTGCTTTTGATCTTAGCCATTCTGAGAGGTGTAAGATGGTATCTCAGAGTCGTTTTGATTTGCATCTCCCTGATGACTAAGGATGCTGAGCAATTCCTTAAATGTCTTTCAGCCATTTAAAATTCTTCCTTTGAGAATTCTCTATTTAGCTCTATAGTCCATATTTCAATTGGATTGTTCGTTATTTCGATGTCTAGTTTTTTGAGTTCTTTATATATTTTGGAGATCAGCCCTCTGTCAGATGTGGGGTTGGTGAAAATCTTTTCCCATTCTATAGCCTGTTGTTTTGTCTTATTTACTATGTCCTTTGCCTTACAGAAGATTCTCAGTTTCAGGAGGTCCCATTTATTAATTTTTACTCTCAGTTTTTGTTCCTGGTGTTATATTTGGGAAGTGGTCTCCTGTGCCAATGTGTTCAAAACTACTTCCTACTTTCTATACTATCAGATTCAGTGTAACTGGTTTTTTATTGAGGTCTTTGATCCACTTGGACTTGAGTTTTGTGCATGGTGATAGATATGGATCTATTTGCAGTCTTCTACATGTTGACGTTCAGTTATGCCAGCACCATTTGTTGAAGATGTTTTCTTTTTTCCATTGTACAGTTTTGGCTTCTTTGTCAAAAATCAGGTGTTCATAGATGTGTGGGTTAATGTCAGGAATATAACATGCTGCCTCCTGGCTCTTGTATCTAGCCTCCTTGCCCCTCAGAAACAGCACAAGATGCCATGTCCTCCACACACAGAATCTCTGTGCCTCTTCTTGAGTTACTACATCCCCTGACCTACTTGTGCTCTCACAAGAAAGGCCCACCTGGGTGGTCCACTGTATTCTTCCCATCTCAAGGATTCCACTCTTGATCATATCTGCAGAGTTTCTTTTATCCCATCATCATTTCAGAAATTCAGACACAGACATTTAGTAGTGTCGTTATTTTGATATTCCAAATCCTAATCTCAGTAATGAACAGATGAACTGTAGCATCCTTTTTGCTTGACATCAGCAATTGATGGTGTAGTTTTTATTTATCTGATTTAGAACCATCCCAAGCAGCTCACATTCTGCTGAGGTGTCTCACTCATTGTTCCCTCTGCCTGAAACATTGTTCCACCCATAACCACACAAAGCTATGCAGCTGTTGGCCAAGATTCAGCTTGACCTACTGGAAAATTCCCTTCTTGAATATTCTTGTCAAAATATTATTCTCCTGCAAGGTTTCACCTCCACATGGGGCTTAGCCAAGGTTGTCTTGCCAAAAGAGGTTTTGCATATGTATGTTTCATGGACCAGCACCAGTTTCTTCCTGTGAATGACTTGAAATTCAACAAAGTTAAATGGCAGAGGTGGCTGCCCATGTGGCTTTTGATGTCAACAGTGATTACCAGTGACAGGATTGAACCAAGCTACAACCAATTGTCACTGATTTCCTTCAGTATATGGAGTTATGTCATTGTATATCATCTGCTTTAAGCTTTTCAAAGAAATTTAAAGTCTCAGAATGAAATCCTCTTGCATTCAAGAGCAGCTTACACATTACAGTGTGTCTTCTGCACTTGAGAACACATTGTCAATATACTTCTTCCTATAGCCAGCCTGAGAATTCACCTTTAAAGCTTGCACATATCTTGTTATGTCTGTGTTTTGGAGGATTGAGAAATTTGCTAAGTAAATTACTCCTTACTTGTTCTGTTTAGACAGAATGAGTGGGCCTTTCTATTCCCCTCCTGAGGTGATGAAATGCTGAGTGGCAACTTCAGCTTTGTGGACTGTTTAACTATCTTCATTGAAAATTGTGACCTGGGATCAAATGGCTGACTCACTGTGGTAAATTTGTCTGGTTTGGAATATATAAAGCAAATCAAAGTAGATAGTTTGGCTGCTTTCTCCCTGTAGACAGCCTTTCAACATGCATCTTTATTTTCATTTACAAAAAAAGTATTTAGTTATTTAAGATCAGTGTTCTGTAAGCGTCTGAAGTCACTGGTACTTATTCTACATAACAATTCTTAAAAGTTTATTTTGTGATAATTAAAACTTGGGCACTAGGGTGGAGATAAAGCAGGTATCAATTTACAGGTGGTGCTTGTCCTCTGTAGATATTTCTCCTCCTTTGGAAATGAAGACTTAAATAGCAATATTGACACAGTCAGTATTTGAATAGTAAAGATTTTTTTTGTCTGAATCAGATAACTTGGCTCAGTTCAGTGCAATACAGCCAAAAAAATTATGCTTTTCTTTCTTAAATTGGATATTTTCTAAAAGAAAATGAGAGCCTTATTCCCTAGTGGACACTAGGAGAAACCAGTCATAACTCCTCTATCTCCCTTTGTCATTGAGGTCAGAGAAGGTGGCTCAGGGAGGATACTGAGAAAGATATGTATGCAGAAGACCACAACCTTGAATGCTAGTTACTGTTATTTTTTTCACTTATGTATCAATGTTTTTGCTGGTGTCATATCAAATTCCTATATTAAAAGCTGGGACACATTTGCAGTTAAAACTAATAGGTTCCCATTTATGAAACTTAAATTACTCCACTGAGAAGCACATACCCAGGCAGTTTTTTTCTGGCTTTTCAGGGGCAGGGTGGTGGTTTGAACGTGATGGCCCCCACAGTTCTCAGGTTTTAAAAAACTTGGTCCTCAGTTGGTAACCCTATTTGGGAAGACTTTGGGGGTGTGGCCTTGCTGGAGGAAGTGTGTCACTATGGGCAGGCTCTGAGGTTTCAAAAGCCATATGGAACTATCAATGTTTTCTCTCTACTTCCTGTTTGTGGTTCGAATTATAAGTTTTCAACTGTTCATGCCACCACGTCTGGTATTTGCTACATTCTCTGATATGATGGTGATGGACTCTTATCCTTCTGGAAACATATGCCCCAAATAACTCTTCCTTCTATAAGCTATCTTGGTTGTGGTGTTTTATCACAGCCATAGAAAAGTACCTAAGAGGTTGATAGTAAAACCTAGAATCTAAGCTATAGTTAAGAAGGAATCATTTCTGTTCCATCCATTGGAAGCCACATCTATCCCAAAACAGAGAGTTGCACCCTGGGACTAGGGGTGATGATGATAGATGTGAAGACTGTAAAGACTTTTCATTTGAGTTCATGCATCTGGTGTGTCTTGAAGACAAAAGACTCAACTTGAGACTAGGCGTGGTTGGGATTCTCAGAATAGGCCCTCTGTGAAGCACTACATTTATCTTAACCTCAGGTCTGTGAGGGATTGTGCCAATCATTTCCCTAAGGTATTCTAGCTAGAAGACTGTGCTAACACAATCCAAAGCCTCCCTTCCCTTCTCCTTTTCTCCCTCCATTCCATCTCCTCTGCATCTCTCTTCTCTTTATTTCCCTTCTTCTCCCTCCTTCCCTTCCTTCTGTCTAAGCAAGTTTATCCCATATATATTTCTGAGCACCTGTTTTGGAAATAACACTGGTGTTGCTGCTAAACATGAGCCACAAAGAGAGCCAAAAGACTCACAGAAAATACAGAATTAAGCAGAATTAAGTAAAGGTAAATGCATTGTTTCACTTTTTTAATGTCTTCATTATCTTCTATCTATCTATCTATCTATCTATCTATCTATCTATCTATCTATCTATCATCTATCTGTCATCTGCCTATTCTCTCTCTCTCTCTCTCTCTCTCTCTCTCTCTCTCTCTCTCTCTCTCTCTAGCTATCTATCTAGTGTGCATGTATGTGTGTATGTGTGTGTGTCTATTAAGAAGATCAGGTGCTAGATTGTGGGCAATAAAGGCAGCTATGTTTGTTGTTAAGATCATGAAAGGCTTTCTTACTTGAATGGAAATCTGAAGATGATGAGGAATTGGTAGAGAAAAGCAGAGGAGAGCTGAGTTTTAGGTAGAGGCAAAAGAGTGAACAAGAAAAGCAATGTGTGTGGAAAGGAAAGTCACATTGGTCTAAAGCAGTAGTTCTCAACCTTCCTAATGCTGTGACCCTTTAATATACTTTCTCATGTTGTGGTGACCACCAATCATATAATTATTTAATTGCTACTTTATAACTGTAATTTTGCTACTGTTGTAAATTGTAGTGTAAATATCTGATATGCAGGATATCTGATATACAACTGCTGTGGGGGTCGCCACCCATAGGTTGAGAACATCTGGTCTAGAGCCTGGAGGGTAAGGCAATCAGGAGACTGCACTCAGGGCTCACATTATACAGGATTCAAAGATCAGGGTGTGCAATTCAGAGAATTGGTCAATGTAAGTGGAAACATTTTCAGCACACTGTTGAAATTAGATTTCCATTCTTTGATGTCACTGCAGTTGCCATGTGAAAATGGATTAGAAGGCTGCAAGAAGTGATAGACTGGTATCTGGGTGGTGTAGCACTATATAAAATTTCAGTCTCTTTCAAGGCATCTCTAAGATATTTTAGTCATTTAGTCCATCTCTGTGTTCTCTCAGACCAACAATATTGTGACTCCACATTGGTGGCTTTTACAATGGGGCTTGCACGACATTTATGGAACTGTTGTAGAATAAGTTACATGTAGATTAAGTCACAGACACGTTCAAGATTGGTAGAGGCAGCTTATATTCATTTGTGGGGCTTGGACACAGTGTGTAATTTTGAGTGGTTTGTCCTTGGGTCAGTTTGGTCACAACTTAATATTTTGGATCTTTAGATCCTGTTCTGGCATGGACTGCCAATCAAGGCTTTGTTCCTGTGGGGAAATGTGATTTGCTTCATAACAGGGTCAGTAAATAACTTTTTAGAAATGACTTTGGTAGTAGGTAGGGACAATTACAGAAACCCATAACTGGTTGAAATGCAGAGAACAACTGACCATGAGATGCCTAATCCCATTTGATACATCAAGAGCACAACCCCTACACCTAAGGCCCAGGGAAGAGGGGGCAGAAAGATTGTAAGAGCCAGAAGACGAGGACACCTATTGTCAGACAGTGACTTCTAAATATGGCAGAGAACCTCAACCATGTGGTCACCTAATTAAGACCTGAGCAATGACAACACTAGTTGCTGTGCCAATGCAGATCAAGGCAATCTCATAAGGTCTCACCCCTAGATGAAGAGCTGTGTACAATTAACACTGAGAGAATGAGAATCTCTCTTCACCAGGTAAGAGCTCCCCTCATAGGTTATCCAATCCCAAATGGTGAACCCCATACACATACACAGAAGAGCAAAACTAAATGGACTCGGTAGGCTGTACAACACACACACACACACACACACACACACACACACACACACAGAGTCCCACCAGACCCCTTACTGATCACAAACATCAATATTTACCCAATAGTACTTCCTAACAGTTCTCCTTCCTCTCATTTAGCTGTGTCTTTATTGCATCTAAACAGACATTATCTACAATCACAATTCCCCAGAGATCCAACCCAGTGTCTTTCTGTAATCGAAGGGGCCAAAGGCAAAGGAGATAGAGATTGATTTATCCAGGCATGGCTGTTCAATATTGTGCTAGGTCTTGGATGTTGTGATTCTGTATTTATTTTCAACAAATGACCTAGTCTCTCTTAAAGGTTCCATAGCAAACTTTCTTTTGAAACTGTGTCTTTTCCATAACAAAATCCTCTGAGTCAAGGGTGCTGCCCTATATTAATAAAACATGATGTTTATTAGCTCCCCAATGTAATGAAAAATGCAATGTTTGGAGACAGAGCACAGCCTGGATGATTTACGGATGAACTAATTTCTGAAGCCAGCTTCCCAGGCCTGGACTATATAAATGTGAGTCAGAATATCTCCCCTGCAGTGACCTGGCCTTTCTTCTGCAGCCTCTCCAGAGACACCAAAACAAATACTTAGCTTCCTTTAGAAGACATACTTCAGAGGCCAAAAAGCTCATCCACAAAAGTTTAAGTGCAGCCAACTCTGAGGACCCCACATGCTTCGTGGCAAAGTAATGGCTTAGTTTTCCCTCTGGTTGAAGTATTTCTGTTTGTTAATTTTTTTCTTTGTTTGAAGGATACTACTTTTCAGGTATATCTGAGGATACTGCCAAAGAGGAAACAAAAAAAATAGTGTTTAAAATCCATTTTTATCTACCAGGAAGGTTGTTCTGTGCATCCTCAAAAGAGAAAATACTCAAGTTAAAATAAAATAATAAAAAGAGGTATGTCAGCAGAGTAGAAGTCAGGAAGATAATGCTAGGAGTGAGGTAGGTGATGGAAGGGGTACACAGAAGTAAGGATTGGACAGGCCTCAGTTTAGAGAAGCCCAGAGACTCTGCTTATGGGACCAGATGGTGAGAAAGAGTGCACCATCCATAACCTCAGAGCTGTGGCCAAGAAAAGAGACACAAAGCACAAACAGGGAAATACAACACAGTTACAAAGCTCTTGGGGCTGGGGAGGTGGCTCAGTCAGTAAAGTGAATGTACAGAAGCATGAGGACCTGAGTGTCATTTCATGGCAAGACACAGTGGCACACACTTGGAATCTCAGGAATGGGGAGGCAAACAAAGGAGAATCTAGCCCAGTTGAAAAGCTTCCTGTTCAATGAGAGATGCTGTCTTAAAAAAACCAATAAGGTGGAGAGTGATTAAAGACATCCAGTGTCCATCTCTGCACACCACTTGTGCACACACACACACACACACACACACACACACACACACACACACCATGAACCAGATCTCTTCTCAAAGCTATAAGAGATAGATTATACTAGAGCCAAATGTGGATGTCTATGGCCTTGGAACACAGATTCAAGTTACCTAAAATTCCATGTTCCAACATGGCAGCAATTTCATAATGTTTTCATAGTAATGGAATAAGGATTATCAAGAGTCAGGAATTTTAAAAATCCATTGGTGGAAACATCAGAAGGGCAAGTTCAGAATACTGGAGTAGTCTCTACTATGTGACTTGGGTGTAACTGGGTGACATTCTTAGTCTTTGGGTTGGTGGAAGCTGTTTGTACTTTCCAAAAGGATTTTACTTGGTAGTCACAAAGATGTTAGGTGGGCAATAAATGACTGTCTAGGGGGCTAAAGATAGTTCAAGATAATTAGTTCTTTACTCATCTTCATCCCAGCTTTGTACCATCACAGAAGTCCTAATTCATCAGTCAGCATTAGAAAGTGTTTAATGCAGGTGCAGCTTTTCTTGACAACTTCAGTGCACAGTAGAAAACATGGTACAGAAACAGACACAGAACTGAAAGGCAGTCATTAAGGCAGTGACTGTGAGCTACTGAGAGTCTGGCATTTGCAGTGAGCTCTGTTTTTCTGCAAAGCACAGTGTTGAGACAGGGAAGCTCCTAGGGTCCAAAGCTTGCTGTGTGGGGATGATGCCAGTCTCTGCATCTTCCTGTCCCCTGGCACTTGAAGTAAGTATTACCAGGAGTTCCTGACTAGCATCTGTCTTGTGACCAAAACAGGTGGTGGGAACCCTAACAGGGTCCTGGTGGAATGAAGCTGAATCAAGCCCATTAAAAGATGCAATGGGATTTCTCTTGACAGCATAGGGGTGGGGCTCACTTTTTCTTTCAGACTGAGAGAGACCTGCCAAGAGGGTGGGAGACTGAGAAAACCTCTGTGATTGTGTGCAGAACCTGGGCCTTGGGAAAAAGTACTTATGGGTGGTGGAAAACATGGGAATTGTCATGGCCAATTCTGGCCAGTGGAGGTAGTTGTTCCACCTTCCATGTGAACTTCACAGGGTAACTTGTGACCCAGACAGGTGGTTGGATGGGAGCTCCATCACAACCCCTGGCACCCTGGCACCCTGGCACCCTGGCACCCTGGCATCCCTATACCCAAAGAGTCTGGAATGTTTGGGTGTGAGCTCCACCTCACGCAGCTCCTCCCCAAACCCGCCCCTCCAGAGCCTGCCAAACACAGCTCCTCCCCCAGAGAGGCTCAAGACCACTCCCACAGGGGGATATATAAGCGGCATCCCAGAAAACAGACTCATGGTTCTTCCGGTCTTGTCACCTTCTTCTCTCTGTGGGCCCGGGGAATGCCCAGGAGCTCTTTACCCAGTAAACCTGCGCTTTTCCTGATTTGGTCTGATTCGGTTTGTTGTGATGGTAGAGAGGCCTTCAAAAGGCCTAAAACTTTTCAACAGGCAGTACAGTCCTGTCAGATCAGCCCTGTCAGGTTTATTGTGATGTTATTTTCTGAGTAAATTCCAGCTCAAGAATTTTGGTTCTATCCAGCTTTGAACTAGCAAGCAGGGTAACTGAAGGCTATTCTGACCAGCTGCACACCAAGCATGCCCCATGGATGATGGTGAGCAACACACAAAAGAAAGAAAGGATGAGTCTTGGATCTCTCCAAAGAGCACATACTCAAACAAAACAACAGAAAGTGCTGCCTGGTTAAGGGATTGTGGCCTGCAGTGGAGACTTCACTTTCTACTTTTGCCTGACATCTTGCCTTTTCATTTTTTGAATATTTTAACTTAAAAAATAACTTTCCATTTCTCATTTCTTTATTTTTATTTCCCCTTCTTTTGTTGTCATATTTAGTTGTTTAAAGATTTATTATTTTTATTTAATGTATAGGAGTGTTTTGCCTCGTGTGTGTGTGTGTGTGTGTGTGTGTGTGTGTGTGTATGCAAACATGCACCACGTGCATGAAGCACCCACAGAGGCCAGAAGAAGACATCAGATTCTCCAAAACTGGAATTATAGTCAGTTCTAAGTTTCCATGTAGGTGCTAGGGACCAAACTCAGGTACTCTGAAAAAGCAGCAAGTGCTCATAACCACTTGCTTGGAGCCAGTTCTCCAACCCAAATTTAATTTTTTTTTTTTATGTACAAGCTTTTCATTGTTGCTGTTGTTAGGGATCTAGATGTTGAATTTATACCTGGTTTTGACTTTATGTATGTATATGGCTCATTGTTGCTCCTGCTGATAATTCATCTCTTCCCATGCAGTGCTAGGAATCAAGAGGGTTTTGTGTATGGGGGAGCAGATGCTCTATGATAACACACCACTCCTAGCCCAGCTAACAACAGTGTAAACATCACAGATCCACACAGGTCAAGGTACATAGAATAAAAGACTGAAGTTTGCTCAGCTCTAAATGGGACATCTATATCACACCCTCTCCTCCCAAGGCTCAGGGATCAAAACAGGTGGTGGGAAGATTGTAAGATGCACAGGCAGAGGATGACTAAATATAACATTTTCTGGACACAGCAGAGGAGTTGCACATATGAACTCACAGTGGTTGTGAAAGCGTACACAAAACCTGCATAAGCTCAAGGCAAGCAAAATTCCAGCATGATAGGAGGTGGGAAAGAAGTCTCAGCCCTAGCTGAATAGGAAAATTGATAGCTGCTGGGAGAGGGAAAGTCAGTTTTCTTTAAATGTGTAGTCCCTGGTAGGCTGACCATGCTCTAGTGAAAAGCTACACATCCAAAAGGATATGATTGGTACAAATTGGACTTGCTGTTCTGAAAAATAAAAAAAGTAGAGACAATGCTAGGTGGGTAGGGAAGTGATTGAATCTGGGAGGAGTCAGAGGAAATGGTGAATATGATCAAAACACATTAAAGAACTAATAAAAATCACATCCATGTAGGACACAAAGCTTCCAAGAACATGTTAAAGAAAAGACTGTCTCTGTTATTGGTTGTTTTTGCTCTTTTGGAGGGCCTGCCACCCAGCTCCCAAATAAATGCCACATGGAGGCTTATTCTTAATTACAAATGACTGGCCTTAGCTTGGCTTGTTTCTTGCCAGCTTTTCGTAATGTAAATTAACCCATCTATCTTCTGTCTCTGGGATTTTTCCCTGTCTTCTGTATATCTTACTTTCACTCTTACTCCATGGCTGGCTGGGTGGCTGGTCCCTGGCATCCTCCTCTCCTTGTTCTGTTGCTCTTTCTTCTTTTTCTCCCAGATTTCTTCTTCTATTTATTATCTCTGCCTGCCAGCCCTGCCTATCCTTTCTCCTGCCTCACTATTGGCCATTCAGCTCTTTATTAGACCATCAGTTGTTTTAGACTGGCAAAGTAACACACCTTCACAGAATTAAACAAATACAACATAAAAGAATGCAACACATCTTTGCAACACTAAACAAATGTTCCACAGTATAAAAAATCTAACACATCTTAAAGTAAGAGCCTACAACAGTTTCTCTAATAAACAGTGCTCCGCAAACAAGGTGTCCACATGTAGAAGACTGAAACTAGGTCCCTATCTCTAATCCTTATACCCAAACCAATTACAAAGTATTGATTATTTCACTTAACCTAGTACCCTTCAGTTCCATCAACTGACAGGAATTTGTTTTTCTTTCTCACTGAGTAGTATTCTATTGTGTATATATACCACACTCTCCGTCCATTGATGGGTGCCTTGTTATTGTAGTTTGTATATGCTCTAACAAGTTACCCTGAAGATCAGAGGGTAAACCAAGCCACTAGTTAAACATAGAAGCCAGTCTGTGGTGGCACATACCTTTAATCCCAGCACTAGGGAGGTTGAGACAGGAAATGATATCACTAGGCAGAGAAAGGAATATAAGGCAGGAGGAGAAAGGAGCTCAATCCCTTTCAGATCAGGAGTTGGCGAGGTAAAAGGTGGCTGTGGCTTGTTCCTTCATCTCTCTGATATTTCAGCATTTACCCTGATATCTCGCTCTAGGTTTTTATTAAGACCAATTAGGATTTGTGCTATAGTACCTAGGCTGATTATGGGTATTGTGAATGGAGCTGCCATAAGCATGACTGAGCAGATAACTGGTATGTTCATTTAAGTTCTTTTGGGTGTGTGTCCAAAAGGGGAAAAGCTAGCTCATATGTTTAGATCTACCTTTAGTTCTTTAGTTGATTTTTTTAAAATTACACTAGTTTAATTTTTCAATTGATTTTTTTCATGAACTTAGAGATAATGATTACTATCATATTTATACAAACACAAATTTTAACTTTCCAAGATAGGCCAGAACTTTATCTTTTGATTAAAAATATTTTTAAGAATGTCATACACCCCTTTCTCACATCTCAAACTCCCCAGTGCTTCGGTTTCCTCTTAATTTTATGACTTCTTAATTAAATTACTATATATCATAATTGATATAATTAAATAATATATATATATATATATATATATATATATATATATATAACCTGCCAAATCTATTATGTATTGCTCATATGTGTACCCATTTAGGCCTGGCCATTTGGGATTGGAGAATCTTTCAGGGGCTCTTCCTCGAGAATATGAATCCCTCCTCTCAGCAGGTTGAAGCTTTTCATTTAGGTGTGGCATCTTGTGAGATTTCTCCACCTATGCTGGAAAGTCAAACAATGTTGCCATTGTACAGGTCTTGTTTAGGCAACCACAGTTTTGAGATGTCATGGGTGCAGCCTTCCTATCATATACTAAATGACACTATCTCACAACAGACTCTCCGGTCCTCTGTCTCTTATAATCTTTTTGCCCCCTCTTTCTACAGTGTTCCCTGAGCTTTGGTATAGGGGTTGTGTTGTAGATGTTCTTTTAAAAGCTCCTGATTTTCTTTCTATTGAGTTTTGGATATTAATGCCTTCTCTCTCTACATCATTCTCCGTAGTGGCTGCATTGACTTTCATTTCCTCTCAGAGTGGATAAGAAGTTCTTCTTTAAATTTTCACTGACGTTCATGTATTATTTTTGACAATAGCTCTTCTATCTGAGGTGAGAGGGCATCTCATTTTTTGATTGACATTTCCCTGGTGGCTGATGATACAGAATATTTATTGGCCATTTTTGGCCATCTGTATTTCTTCTTTTGAGAGCCATCTATAGGGTCATTTGCCCATATATAAATAGTATTACGTGTGTGTGTGTGTGTGTGTGTGTGTGTGTGAGAGAGAGAGAGAGAGAGAGAGAGAGAGAGAGAGAGAGAGAGAGATTTTGTGAGATAAGCCTCGAAATAAGATGGTATAGGGACTAAAAGGGACATTAGACCCAGGCTAGTTTTATATTATATTATATTATATTATATTATATTATATTATATTATTTATTTATTTATTTATTTTTGAGTCAGGGTATCTCTATGTAGCCTTGGCTGTCCTGGAACTGGCTCTGTACATCAGGCTGGCCTTGAACTCTAAAATCCTCCTGCCTCTGACTCCTGAGTGCTGAGATTAAAGACATGAGCTACCACTGCTTTAATTCTTTATTCTTAGCAATAGCACTAGGTGACTTAGCTTGTATGATTTCTAAATAATTGGGTTTCATTTTTCATTCCTTCACTCAACTATTGTTAAAATTGAATTTTCCTTTCAAGAACTGAGTTTTACATACAAAGCCCTTTTCTATTTTTCCAACTCCTCCTCTATTCTATACTATTTTCCTTTTAAATAGGTAAAAAAAAAAAAAAAACTGCCCCTGATGCTGCCTAGGTGAAAATCTCTGTAACACTACATGACCTGCAGAGGTTATTAATTATGTTTGTGCTCAGGAGGCAGGAGGCTTGGTGGTGGTCCAGGAAACTGCATGAAGTACAATCAATTAAAAGAAAGCATTACTCTATAGGAATTAATGCAATAGACATGTCTACCTAGAAGTGAAAGAAAGCTGTATGTAGTGGTTATTTATTCCTCTTTGATGGATTCAGCCAAATAATTTGTTCCTTGTAGCCTCAAGCAAAATCAGGAGGCCATGAAGTCAGGTTGCATGGGCACAGCCAAAATTAGTCTGAAGCAGAATATGGTGGCATTTGCCCGTAATCCTGGTGCTTCAAAGAGAGATTGAGGTCTGAAAACCACAGATTTCAGACCAGTCTGGGTTAGGTAACAATTTGCAGGCAGCCTTATATCTAAGAACAAAAAGAAAAAGGAGCAACCAAAGAAGAAAGGAGAAAAACTGTGTACCTCCTTGAAAACCCTCATGTCACTGAGATTCCTACCTGCATAATGCAAATGTTGCTCTTTTTTTTATTCTTTTGTTTGCTTTTTTTGAGACAAGGTTTCTCTGTGTAACAGTCCTGGCTGTCCTGGAACTGGCTCTGTAGAACAGGCTGGCTTTGAACTCACAGAGATCTGCTTGCCTGTGCCTCCCAAGTGCTGAAATTAAAGGTGTGAGCCACTGCCACTCAGCAATGTTGCTCTTTTTATCTGATGATTTCTAAGGATTTTGCCCTAGGGTTGTCCCTACCACCCCAGAAATGGTGAAATGGAGAAACCTTATTGTGGTCAACAGCCCAGAATTACCATTCTGTAACTCAGAGCTCTAGATTGTGAGATGATGAGCTCAGTCAGAAGTGGCAGTGCCTTGGTTTGAGAGTGAGGATTTGGTGGTATGTATGAGAATCATTCCCTACAGGTTCATGTATTTAAACATAGTCACCAGTTAGTGGCGCTATTTAGGGAACAAATGGAATCTTTAGGAGTTGGAGCCTTACTGATGGAATTGTGTCACTGGAGGCAACTTTGAGGGTTTATAGCCTCGACTTGCTTTCTATCCTCTCTGCTTCCTGTGCGGGGTTGAAAATGTGAACAGTCAGCTTCCTGTCCTTTTGGCGTCTGTTCACGGACCCTCTAGAATTTCAAGCCGAAATAAACTTTTCTCTCCTAAATAGCTTTTTGTCAGAGTATTCCATCACAGCAATAGAAAAGTAACTAATACAGGGAATGTCTTCCAGTCTGAGAAGATGAAGCAAAAATCTAGACCAAGAATGAGACTGTACAAGTTCCTGTAGGGTGACAGCACACTCCGTGCTTG
The DNA here is from genome assembly GCA_902168405.1 of Peromyscus aztecus. NCBI lineage: Eukaryota > Metazoa > Chordata > Mammalia > Rodentia > Cricetidae > Peromyscus > Peromyscus aztecus. The sequence continues at coordinate 24,025 of CABHPQ010136076.1, forward strand.
AAGAGACACTAGCCCACTCAAACATGTGGCACTAGGAGGCCTTTCCCTTCTCCCCAATTCCCGCTGCCTTGCTAAAAACTATTAGATCACATTTCTAAAGCTAGCCAGCAAGGTCCATTCCCTTATTTAGCCTTTTTCTCCTGAGGCTGACTGCAAAGATTCAGCTATCAAAGTATTGAAGTTCAGCAATCAAAATTCTCCTTTGGCTTACCTAATTAACATGCCCAATTAAAATTAAACACCTCATCCTAACATGGGGTTTCCCATTTTACCTTTATAAATTGCCATTTGTCTATGTGCCATGTCTGTCTCCTCTCTATCCAAAGATAGTCCTTTGTCCTCTATGACAAACAGCCTTGCCCCCTGCCCCTGGATGCCTTCCCCTTCTCTATTTTCCTCTCTCCTGTTTTTGCCCCCTTTCCCTGGGCTCTGTCCCTCTGGGGCAAATACATATCCTTTGTGTCGAGAACTTGGTCTTGGGGGTGGTGAGCCGATACTTTTCCTTCCAGTGCTTCCTTAGAACTGTCTGTGATGATTTCTCATTCTTCCATCCTTGGGGTTGTTTTCAAATATGGAACTCCCTTCTCTCATTGACATGTTTTCTATAAACTCATATGACCTGTTCTTTGTGAATAGAGCTGTTCTTCCAGAATTCTCTCAGAATTTACATCTGTTGTCCTTATTCATGGTCTAAAATTACCTTTGCCAGAGAAATTTGTAGATTACTGTCAGTGAACACCACAATTTAGTGTTCTGAAGGACAAACTCTGATGGTCTTCAAGCATCAAAAGCTAACAGAGAAGTCTTAATTCTGCTAAGCTAATGTTTATATTTTGAAAAGTGACTTTATCTTCATTTGAATAAAAATGAGTTGGCAGATTATTCTTTGTGAATAAAAATTTTTCCATTTAAATCAGCTAAACATGGAAGAAATTCTTATAAATAAAACAAAAGAATTTGAATAAAAATGAGGTTAATTTAAGTCTTAATTTCATGAGACTATTCAAATCACTTATTCAATTTTCAGATAATAATTGAATCTGAATAGTTAAGAGATTATCAGTATCATAATTGATTATTCATTAAAACACCTCCAGTCTGTTTTTCTTTCATAACCTTTTTTGAATGTGTGGGTTTGCAAAAGCTGTGATGACACTGTATACTAAGACCGCACTGATCTGCATCTGAGTGTTGCAGAAAGACAACTCAGATTGGCACTTTAAATAAAAATAAAGATTAATTATGTGTATATCTCTGTGTGTGTGTGTGTACACATGCACACATGAGGACCTGTGCTTGCATTTGAGTACAGGTTCATGTTAGTGCCTGGGGAGGCCGAAAGAGGGCCTCAAATTCCCCTGGATCTATAGTTACAGGCCATGGTGAACCACTCACATGGTGGGGAACTCCAGCCCTCTGTAAGAGTAGTATTTTCTCTTAATCTCTGATCCATTTCTTCAGTCCCTCAGACTGTCATTTTAAGTAGCACATTTTAAGTCAGGCTCTGTGACACACTCATAATCCCACCACCTCTTGGGAGGTTGAGGCTGGAAGATCTTGAGTTCAAGGCCAACCCTGGCTACATAATGAGACCCTGTCTCACAAAACCAGGAATTGAGGACTTTGTTCTTGTCTGGTATATGTAATACAGCATTCTATCCCTTGTTTAAAAAAGTGTATCTCTTATTATGATAAATACTTACTTTAAAAATTAAATCTGTAGTTGATTTTTAAAAAATATCTTGGTTTACTGTGATATTTAAGGAAAAATAAGAAAATAAAGTGTATGCCATTAGCTAATTAGGGAAAGCATTTTCCTAAAGACTGCAGAGGTGCTGCTTGCTTCAGGTAGGGCAGCAGGGGTGGGGGTGGTAACAGATGTTCACATATGCCAGAACTGATTATTTTCCTAAAACATTTAGAAATATATGGGAATAAATTTTGTATAATTTGACATGTATGCTTGACTAATTACAGCAACTCTTCCTGAGGGTGTATTGGTACTTAACTGTTAGATAACACTAAGGATGTAAAAAAGAGCCAGAAACACTCGAGATCACTCAAATGACTAAAATTTCACCCAGCCTACTTACATCCTTCTGAGGCAGTGGTACACAACCTTCCTAATGACGACCCTTTCAGACAGTTCCACATGGTGTGATGATGCTCAACCATAAGATTATTTTCATTGCTACTCCATAACTATAATTTTGCTAGTGTTATGAATCTGAATGAAAATATCTGTGGTTTTTGATGATCTTAGGTGACCCTATGAAAGGGTCATTTGATCCCAAAGGAGTCAAGACCCACAGGTGGAGAACTGCTGTTTTAGGGGGTTTTGGTGTTAGAAAGAACCCTGCATTTCACAAGAATGCCCAGCACTATGGGGTTGGTAATAAGGTCTTAAAGTGGGATTTTAATACTATTAAAATTCATCAACACCAGCAATTAGTATTTTGGAATACCATTAAGACGATGGTAGAAAATGAGAGTATGTAAGAGCATGGAGTTGTACATACCCATCAATCTAGGCTGGGAAAGCAGAAATTTAAAGCCAGTTTGGGCTACAGAGTGAGACTTTGTCTCAGAAACAAAACAAAACAACAACAACAAAAAAAAAAAAACAAAAAAACAAAGGATAGGATAAAGTACCTGTCTAGTAAAATGTATGACTTTGCTTTGATCCCCAGCATAGAAAGCATGGTTTGGCATAATTGTGAGTATGTATTTAATTTTACTACTCAGAATCAAGTTTTATTATTACTTAAACACATTTTCTAAATAATATTTAAGATAGTGGCTTACCCTTGGTTCAGCCATACAGGTGTTCAGAAGTATAATAAAAATGTACATGTGAGTGAAGAAGAATTGGGGTAGTCAACGTGGCACAATGGATGAAGGCACCTACAGCCAAGCCTAACAACCTGAGTTCAATCTCAGGTACCCACCTGACAGAAGGAGAGGGATGTCTCCATTGTCCTTTGAATTACTCAAGTATGCTTGGCATATGTATCATCTCCTTCCCCAAATAAATAAATAAAGGTAATAACATTTTTTTTAAAGTTTATGATCTATTATGGAGAGCATGTCAATGTTCTGTGTACTCCACAGTGTCTGTGTGCTGTGGATATCACTCTGTATAAATAAACACTGATTGGCCAGTAGCCAGACAGGAAGTATAGGCGGGACTAACAGAGAGGAGAATTGAGGGAACAGGAAGGCAGAGGGGGAGACTGCCTGGAGCTGCCATCAGGACAAGGAAGATGTAAGGTACCAGTAAGCCACAAGCCACGTGGCAAAGTATAGATTAATAGAAATGGGCTAAATATAAGAGTAAGAGCTAGACAATGATAGGCCTGAGCTAATGGCCAAGCAGTTTAAATAATATGTGTCTGTATGTTTATTTTATAAGTGGGCTAAGGGACTGCCGGGTCTTGGTGGGACCTGGAGAGAAAACTCCCACTACATCTGTGCTGTCCCTAATCATACTGAACCAATAGGGTGAGACTAGATATGCATAGACTTGTTGCCATGATACAAACAAGGATATAAACAGAATATCAGAAAGTAGATCAGACACCCCAGTTAACAAAGGAGTGAAGGACATGAGACAAAAAAACATGGAGTCAACATATTCCAAGTGGCAAGGAATATGTTCATGTAGGAGGAATGTGCACCAGGGCTGACACACAGGACATGTAGGCATCAGAGGACAGAGAAAGTAAAGCTGCAAGGCTCCCAGATTTGGCTGAAACACAAGGGCATGGCAGTTTAACTGATTTATGATTGTGCCAAATCCTTTACCATCTCTGTCGCTTCCATTTCCTTGTGTTTCAAAACCAGGACTTTCAGACCCATATCTTAGTATGGCCGGGACGTTTTTATTATTATTATTTTAATAGATAATCCTCCTGAAATTTCTGGCACACAGAAAATCTAATCCTTAACACATGTTAAAGTGGATGAATTGACTTGTGAGGTAGGTTACATTCAGTTTTCAGTCAGTGTGCTGAAGTCCTACTATGTCTAGAATCTCTTACCCCAAAGGTGACTCCTGACAAACACATATTTACTTTGAGCAAATCTTAAACTATGCTCCATTTCCAGGGCAAGCATAGTGGATGGTGGCAGCTCAGGAAAGTTCTAGATACTGATCTCTCTGGCTGGCTGGCTCAGAAGTATGATCAATATGCTGTTTTTAATGATTCTAATAATTGAAACATTGATCTTTTCAAAAAGAGTGTGGCAAGGGATGTACAATATCCCTGGAACATATGACAGTAAAGCAGATGTGCCTCTCCAGAGAAACTGCCTAAACGCCAGGGATAGGCTTAAGTAATTATGAATTAACTAAGTCACTAGCTGTTTTCCAACTAGAAACAGCCATTTTCCTGTAAGCAGATAAAGATTAAATATTTTATTGGTTCTTAAAAGAAATCATCCCAAGTCTTTAAGTAGGAAAAAGGATTTGTATTTCTTTCTGTGGGATTGTGATATCCATCAGATCCTGGGTCCTGTTCCATCACTTGGCAGGGACAGCATACATTACTACTAACAGGCTTGCAGGTAAGCCCTCTCTGAGTGCCAGGGAAAACCACATCAGAACCAGGGCCAATTTTTTGAGATTCAGCAGCTCAATAGATAGGCAGACTAACTTTACAGAAAAGTATTTTAAGCTCTTCAGGCCATTAACGTTCTCATAGTGTGAGGTGCCAAGCTAACTTCAGACCCTCCTATGACCAAAGGCCTTTGCTTGCTGGCTCATTGCTATGTAGTAGTTACAGTTTCTGGTTATTTATGAGTTTTTATTTACTTTATCAATCTCAGGGTCTGCAGAGATGACTCAGCTAAGAAAGTCCACAACTGATGCTTGTTATGTGACACTTGCTTTCCTTTCTGTCTACTGCATTAACCAGGCATCTGGCACATCTCAACTCTATGCTCTCTCTGGTAGAGTCACTGACCCCCTGCTGAAATCTCCTCAGCAGGTCTGCTGCTGGAATTCAAGACTGGCTTTGTGTATCCTTCAGGATGCCTGTATGTGATCTATGTGACCTGTATGTCATAGGCAGCTGCTGTGTGACTGAATTAGTGACATGCCACACCTGAGAAAATGATGGGCTGTTTTGTGACTCCTCAAGTCACTGGCAGTCAGTCCTAAAGGTATTACTAGTAATGTCTGTAATCGTCAATCTTTAATCAGCCTTTTGTGAAACAAAACTGCTTGGTTTCTTTTTCCTGTTTATTCCAGCTTTGATTAATTAGTCCATTCCCTGACTTTTGATTCTTTTTTTTTAATGTTGTATTTTTTTATTTTATAGTTTAAGTTAATTTTACATATTAGCCACAGATTCCCTTTGTCGTCCCCCGCCCCCATTCCCATCTCCTCCAGGGCAAAGACTCCCCTGGGGATTGCGTTCAACCTGGTAGATTCAGTTCAGGCAGGTCCAGTCCCCTCCTCCCAGGCTGAGCTAAGTGTCCTTGCATAAGCCCCAGGTTCCAAACAGCCAGCTCATGCAATGAGGACAGGTCCCGGTTCCACTGCCTGGATGCCTCCCAAACAGTTCAAGCTAATCAACTGTCTCACTTATCCAGAGGGCCTGATCCAGTTGGGGGCTCCTCAGCTATTGGTTCATAGACTACTGGCAATGGGTGAGAGAAAGCCCCAACTGACCTACTCTGGTGATAGGATAGCCAAACACCCTAATTGTCATGCTAGAAATCTCATCCAATGACTGAGGGAACTGGATGCAGAGATCCAGGGTCAGGCCCTAGGTGGAGCTCCAGGAGTCCAATTGGCAAGAAAGAGGAGGGATTGTATGAGCGAGAATTGTTGAGACCAAGATTGGAAAAAGCACAGGGACAAATAGCCAAACGAATGGAAACACATGAACTATGTATCAATAACTGATTTTTGATTCTTTTAATTGTAAAGAAATTTACTTTTCCTTCCTTTACAATTTTTACTAGCCTAATGCTGCGGAATAATGCTCTTGTACACTATAAATATTTGTCACTTGAATTGGTTTAATAAAATGCTAATTGGCCAGTGACCAGACTGGAAGTATAGATGGGGTGACCAGACCAGGAGAATTCTGGGAAGAAAAAGGGTGGAGTCAAAAGTCATCAGCCAGATGCAGACGTAGCAAGATGAGAATGCCACCCTGAAAAAAGGTACCAAGCCACGTATCTAAACATAGATAAGAATTATGGGTTAATTTAAGTGTAAGAGCTAGTTAGTAATAAGCCTGAGCTACTGGCCGAACATTTATAAGTAATATTAAGCCTCTGAGTCAATTATTTGGGAAGTGGCTGCTGGTTGTTTAGGAACAGGCAGATGGGAGAGAAATGTTCTGCTTACAGTCTAAATTAGTTATACAAAATAATGGTGTTCATCATAACATTTTTGCATATGTATACAATGCACTTGGATAACATTTGTCCTCTGGCCCCTTTTCTTATTCTCCTGCTCCCTCCTACCTCCCTATTAGCCTTCTTCTTTACTTTATGCATTATGAGAACAAGCATGTGATAGTTGAGGCTGTACATCAGACACCTCTAAATCACAGTAGTGTCAAGAAAGACCCTTATTCCATACATATCTCTTTTGATCTCAGAAAAACTGGCCCCTCAATCTGAGGTCAGCATGGCATTTCCTCAGTGGCTGATCCAAAATGGCCATCTGTAGATCAACCACATGCCTCAGCTGTCTTTAATTCATCTTATATTTATAGCAGGCTGGCTAAATTCCTGTGCTTGTAAGGAAGGTGCAGGAGCAAGCATAAGAAATGTGCATAGCCTTGAGGCACAGGCTTGGAAATGGTGTCACTCTCCAGCCTGGTGGCAAATGTCAAAAGGTCTGTTTTTCTCAGGTCCAAGTGGGGATGGGGTGTTGGAATGGGGTGGAAGCAATAGGCTCTGCCTCTTCATAGAAGGACTGGAGAATCCTTTCACACCCATGTAGATACACATTTCTCACCCTGCACAAAAATCAATTCAAAAAATGATGAAATATCTCAATATTCAAATCTGCTAGAGGAAAACACAGGGAATACATTTGAAGTTATAGGTATAGGGAAGAGCTTTCTGAACAGGGCTCCAATAGCACAGAAAATAGTCCTGAGAATCCACAATGGGACTGTATGACATTTAAAGTTTCTGCACAGCCAGAGAAACTGTCACAAAGCTAGAAGACAACCTACAGAATGAGAAAGCAATTTTTGCTGGCTATGACTTAGACAAGGGTTGAACTTCAAAAATTAAAAACACAAAACTACCAGTCAACAAATGGGCTAATTAAACGGAGAGACAATTCTCTAAAGAAGAAAAACAAATGTTCAATAAATATTTTTTAAAATGTTCAACAACCTTAGCTGTCAGTGAGTTTGTGGAGAAAGAAACCTATCCATGGCTAGGGAAGTGAAATACATTGAAAAGCTTTAAGAATATACAAGCTTATATTTCCTCAATGAAATTAAGTTAGTAATAAAAAAGACATCTACAAATACTCAAGTAATTAAAAGCTAAATTACTTCATTCTAGTAGTCAAGGAAGAAATGAAAAAGTAGAACTGGAAAATATTTGACTTGAACATAATAAAAAGCACCATAATAAAAATTATAGTGACTAACTGCCATAATTTTAATGTGATGCTCACCGAAGTTAAAGGCCAGCCTGAACTACATAGTGAGTTCCAGGTAAGCCTGGACTGTAAAGTTAGACCATGTCTCAAAAATATAATAATAACAAAATTTTAAAAAGGAAGAAAACTTGGCATAGAACAGTGAATGGATCCATATTCAGTAGCATATGGGCAGCACAAATTGTAGCAGTTGGGCTATGAGGGAGAGAGAGAGAGAGAGAGAGAGAGAGAGAGAGAGAGAGAGAGAAGTAAAGTTGAGTGGGAGTAAAGAGGTGAAAGTGGATCTGGGAGAAATTAGGGGGTAGTACTTGGGGGTGAATATGATCAAAATATATTGTATGAAATTCTCAAATAATGAAAAAAATAAAGAAAATATAAATTAAAAAACATTTTAATTATATTAAAATTTTCATTAAAAATACCACCAAGGATAAGAAACATAAGAAAAGTATACATTTATTAAAATCTATGCAAAACAACTACACTCAAAACCACCAACAATTGCTTAGAGAAATGAAGGAACTGAATAAATAATTGAAGAGGTTTGAATGAGATGATCTAATAGCTTAAAACACCAGTGTTTCCTGGTTGTATTTCAATGCAATTTAAATAAAACCCCACTAAAAGAACTGTGTAGCATTTTCTAAGTGGTTCTGAGGTGTATATGGCACACATATCCAAGCAATTTTTTAAAAGGAAGGTGTGTGGGAGGGTCTGTTGTGTGATAAAGGAAAGGAGAGGGCTTCTGTCGCTGTGGGATTTCAACATATATTTTAATGCATGAGTAGTCAAGAAAATGTAGTTCTGGTGTAAGACAAGATAGCAGATCAATGGCCCACCAAACACAGCCCAGAAGTCACGTATATTGTCAATTGATTTTCAATAGAGTTTGAAGACATTTTAATGGGAAAAGCAGTGTCTTTTTAATAAGTGAAACAGGAACACTAAGCATTCACATGGGTAAAAGTGAGTCCCAACCATTTCTTCACATTGTTTAGAAAATCATCTTAAAATGAACCACAGACCTAAGTGTTAGGATTTCATAGGTCTAACAGTTAAAACAAAACTCTGAAGTTCCAGAAGTCAGCACAAGAAAAAAAAAATACCTCTGTCTGCGGAATAGGCAGAGATCCATTAGAACACAAAGTACACTGCTCATAAGGGAAAAAAATGATAAATTTGTGTTTTCCAAATTAAAACTTACATCTTTCTAAAGAGACCATTTAGAAAATGAAAATGTAAGTTGCTGACAGATATTTTTGGCTAAGTATAACCTGAAAAAAGAAGGTCTTGTTTGTAGAATCTTTGAAAGACACATAACTCAGAATAAAGAGATGAACATTTCAATAAGAAATAAAAGATGGTCCAATGAGCAAATGAGAAACGTTCAGTATCATTCCTCCTTAAAGAGACATAATTTGAAAGCACAAGGAGATCCCAGTATACACCCATGAATGTGTGTCAGAATGACTATCATTAACATGACTGATCCTTGGCCCCTATTCATTATCTGCAAGTATCACTTCTGCAAAAGGTCTACTTTGAAATCATATATAAGATATCCCCCCTAACAGCTCCTCACAGTCTCCCTTCCTGACATCTGAGCCACATACATATAGTATTTATTAAGACAAATGCATGATAGGGCTTTTCTCTATAATCTAAGAGTCACAAGGTCCATGCTGTCTTAGTCCCGATTCTGTCCTGAGGGTGACTACACTGTCTGATGCTCAAAAGAGTCTTAGAAAAGTATTAAGTATTTCTTGAATAAATGGAGGAGTCAAATCCCTAAGAGAAGACACAGGGATGTTTATAAAGCAAGCCTCTACAAAAGTGTTTTAAATGAAGTTGAGAAAAGGGCATTACAAGACTCTCATTCCTTTAGCATCTTGAATGAAAGTCCTGTCCCAGAGCAGTGATTTGGGACACTCTTCTCTTCAGTTATGTGGTAAATTTCTGAGGTTTAGGGAAATTTGGCTTCATCTGTTTCTTGAATGCTTCCACTAAGTGAGGCACTAGTTTTACCATGTCCTTGTTATATCAGTTTGATATCTCTGTGGTTGGACATTTCTAATCTCAGTGTTAAACAAAGCTCCACTTGTAGCTAAGCACGTAGGTAACACCAGGAATTCCAGAATTTGGGCAACTGAGGCAGTGAGATCTTGAGTTTGAGACCACATAGAGATTTTGTTTCAAAAAAATTAAATAAAATGACTTCCAGTGGTCTTTTTGACATGGAACATCCTAAAAAGCAAAGAAGAGTAGAACCACTCTAGCCTTCAAGCATATCTTACTGGTCTGTGGTGTATCTCACACCACAGGAAGGAGACTATGTTGGAAATAAAGCTTGATTAAAAAGAATTGACTTTCATAAAGATCTGAATGGATGCTGCAACAAACGTTGCCACTGGTTGCCACTGGTTTTTATTGTAGTACAGGTCACCTGCATTAGGTTAGGCCAAGTTCTTTTGTGGATCCTCTCTCCTCTCCCACACTGTCCACAGCACTCTTCAGTTCAGCCTTCAGCACTCATCAGAGTACTGTGTGTTATTCTCTCCCTGCTTCTCAGTCTTCTTAGATGCTGGCATACATTTGCTGGGCTTCCACAAACTGTAAGCAAACTATGTATCCATAGAAGCAGGCCTTGGTGATCAGTGAGGATGCCTCCCTTTCAGCCTTCACAAGCACTTGTGAGGACCTTCTGTGCCTAGGGAAATGCTTCAAAAAGGATGAATACTCCTTTCAGGAATATTTGACCCACTTCAAAGGACACAGATGGTTTAATTTAAATATTTCAAATTATATATTCTTAAGTATTTAAAATGTGAAGGGTGCCATTCAGTGACCTTTAATAGATTCACAAGCTGAATGACCATCACCATCATCTAATTCCACCATGCATCCATCATTACTAAAAAGGTATGGTGGCACAAGCACGTAATTGAGAGGCATAGACACAAGGGCTACAAATTCTATGTCATATCAGTTTGGTGTCTCTGTGATTGGACACTTCTAATTCCATTTCTAAGGCCAGTATGGGCTACACAGAGACATCCTATCTCAAGAAAACTAAAAGATGAAAGAAGAAAAAAATATGTGTAGCTATTGACTGTTGGGCCTCAATCTAACTCCTGTGGAAACTGCTAGTGAGATTTCTGATCTTATAAACTTGACTATTCTGGACATTTCATAACAATGACATATATAGCCTTCTGGGTCTGGCTTCTTTCACCCAATGTAATGTTTTCAAGTTTCATCTATATTGTAGCAATACAGGTACTTCTTTCCTTTTTATGGCTGAAAAATATTCCATGGCAGGGAGAAATATGTTTAATTTAAGAGTTTATTAGGAGGATAGAAAAGGAGAATGAGTGAGTGGACCCACCAGAGAGGAAATGTGTGGAAGGGAGGAGGGAATGGGTGGAGTCTGCTTTTAAGTATCACCTCATGCATGCCTATAAGGGTTTACATAGCTACACCACACATGTGCATTGATTATGTGACAAAGACTATGGAGGACAGGTCCTGGAGTGGCTAAGCATTTTGACTGACTGCTAATAGCACATACATGGTCATGTGACTCCAGAAGCAGCTAGGAGGGTGTCAGGAATGATAACATTCCACCTTTTTTTGTTATTATAAAAAGTAAGAGGTTAGGGGTGGCTGGTGAATGGGAATGGGGATGCTGGGTCTCTCAAAACTGCTTTGACTTGACTTGGTGGGCATCATTAGTTTTGGGGGGGAAGGGATTTTCCTGAGGTAGCTGGTTGTCTTTGCTGCTGTTGGGACTCTATGGAATCATATGGTGCCACTTGGATCTGACAGCTTGAACCCAAGAAGATGCTAGAGAGGCAGAAGATGAAGTTTAGAAAAAAACTTTTCTTAGGTCCTGGTATTTGGGGGAGGGAGGGGAGATGAAGGGGGTCCCCAAGTGGTCCCAGGATGAGGGAAGGGGGTCTCGGGACCAGAGGAAGTTTGAATGATACTTATCTGCAGTGAATCTGACCTGTCTGGGTGAGTCCAAGCTGACTTCCTGGAGCTCAGAATTTTTAAGTTTACAGAAGAGACAAATTTTAGACATATTAAGAAAAAATCCTGAGTTTGTAGCTATGATATTATAGTGTTTATTACTCTGCTACCAGAATCTCATCGGTTAGTGTAAGGAATGGAGTCACATAGTGAGAGAGAAAGAGGAATCTGGAATATGCTTTATTTTTTCTATTATTACCAATTAGCCTTCCTATCTTCACCTGAGACAAACCTTAAGGCACCTGTTTCCTTTCATTATCATGGTATCATTTCAGCAACCAAGAGACACAGGTAATTGATTGCTGAAGGCAGTCAACAATAATAAACTGTTATATTAAAGTCTGCTGTTTTTTTTTTTTTTTTCAGAGTCCAGTCCCTTTTTTAGTCTGGGGGTGTGAATACCTCTGTTTCTTACTGCCTGGGTATGTTTGATAGTTCTCGCACCTCTTGCTGTATGGCTGACCTTGGTCCTGTATCAGTCAACTGAGTAGTTAATTAGAAATTTAAATATATTATTAGAGACACAAAGGAAAACTGATGAAGCAGAATATGATTGGTAGAGACAGGAGAATGAGGACGGGAAATAAGGAAGAAAAACATATGGGGTTCCCAATCCAGTGGGGTTGAGTAAGATTGTGGGATGAATCCTTATTCTTCTGGAATTGGAGACAAGGCAGTTGATCTCGATGTCCTCTGGAACTTAAAAGAGCAGGGCCCTGTTTGCATCACTGTGTATAAGGAGGAGTTATCCTGTGGTGGGAGTAAGGTAAAAGGTTTTAGGTGAGATAAGTGAATCCAGTGAGGAAATTCCTCAAACTTAGCAGCTGTTGTGATTACAAGAATTACCTTGAAGGATCCCTACCATTTAGGGGAAAGAGGTGAGGGGCATTGGCCTGCGGGGGGAAGAAGGACCTGATCCCCAATGTTGTTTGGAGGTCGGCAGGGGTTGTCACTTGGCCATGGTAGAGAATGGTCAGGAAAATTCCATAGGAGAGAAAAGAGGTGATAAGAGTAAGGGGTTGAGCAGGTGGTCAGAGAGGGGTGAAGGTTTGGATGGAAGTCTGAGGGTTAGAATTGGTCTCCCATACATGATTTCTAATGGTGCAATTGAAAGGGATTGCTTGGAAAGAACCCAGAACCTGTAAAGAGCCAGAGGCAATAGTTTCACCCAGTCAAGGTGAAGTTCTTGGAACATTTTAACAAGAATGTTTTCTAAGGAGTAGTTAGTTCATTCTACCTTTCCTGAAGACTGAGGATGGTATAGGACATGGAAATGCAAAGGGATATTAAGAGTTTTAGATAAGGCTTGGGAAATCTGGGAGGTGAACTATGGACCACTGTCAGACTGGAGAGAGGTGGGGAACCCAAATTAGAAGATAATCTCTGGGAGAAGGAGGTCAGGGACTGTCTGAGTCCATTTGTTAGTAACTGGAAAAGCCTCAACCCAGCTCAAGAAGATATTCACTAGCACCAGGAGATATTTAACCCAATATTTAACCACTGACAGTGGGCATATGTGTAAAATCAAGTTGCCAGTCAGTCCCTGGAAGGGAACCCATAGACTGGTGGGTAGGAAAAGGGTGGCTCCACTATTTGGAATTAGGATCTGATTTTTGACAAATTTTACAAGAGTCAGTAATAGCTTTTAAGAACTCTGAGTCCTCAGGGGTGGGCTATAGATGAGCCTTGACAAAATGAGACAGAGCCTGACTATTAGGATGAAAGAGCTGGTATAGATGGGACAGAATTTGCCGAGTGTCTGTGGTGGCTGGCTGCGAGGATGTGGGTTGTAGTGTATGGATTCCTTGTGGTGGGTGGGATGGTAGGAGGGCTGCTGTCCTAGCTGCTTGGTCAGCTCAGTTATTTTCGTTAGAGATAATGGAGCTGTCAGTCTGATGAGGCCAGCAGTGAATAATTCCTAAAGCTTTGGGGAGATGGGAGGCTTTTAGCATGACCATTATTTGGCCTGAGTTAGATATGGATCCTCTTTTGTTGTACGACGCCTGTGCTCTTTCTAGATGACAGTATGGGACAGGAGGATATAAAAAGCATATTTGGAGTCTGTGTAAACATTTAGGGATTGTCCCTGTACCATTTGGAAGGCGTGGGTGAGAGCTATTAGTTCAGCCTGTTGGTTAGTAGTGTGGGCAGGAAGTGCTTGTGCTTCAACCACCCCAGTATCTGACACTATGGCACAGCCTGCTTTAAGGTAAAAAGGAGATGACATCTGTGTACCTGAGGCAGTGTGCCCTCTTGTATGTGTGAGTGATGGGGCAGTAGTTCCTCTACGGTTTCAATGCAGGAATGAGATGAGGAGCAGTCAGTATTAGGTTGAGGGTTCTGGTTTGAGATATTAAGGTGTGGGCAAGACTGGAAAGTAAGTGTGGCATCTTCCATTAGTGTCACTTGGAGAGAAAGAACTTGGGAAGGAGGTAAAGTTTGTAAGCCTTTATAAGTTAAGAGATGGGACAGGTTGTGGTGGGAGAAGATAGTGGTAGATGATCCAAAGTTTAGTTTCTTTGATTCACAAATAAGGAGCCCAGCAGGTGCTAAAGCACAGATGCGAGGTGACCACCCCTGAGTGGTGAGGTTTCAATTTTTTGACAGGTATGCTACAGGTGCAAAGAGGGTCCCAGTTGGTGTCCTAGGGCTCCAAGGGCAATACCCCTCTCTGTTACATAGAGGGAGAAGGGACAAATTAGGTCTGGGAGATGGAGGGCTGGGGCCTGGAGGAGAACCTGTTAGAGCTTCTGAAAGTGTTTAGTAATGGGGAGAAGGAGGGGTTCATGTGAGGATCCAAGAGCTGCCTCATATAAGGGGCGAACAAGGAGAGAAAAAGTTGGGACCCAGGACCATAAGAAGCTGGCAATTCCCAGAAATGATAAGATCTCTTATTCAATAGAGGGGACTGCAAGAGACTGGATTAGGTGTTTTCTATCTAAAGCAATAGCCTTGTGTGTTGGGATAATGGTTAGACCCAAATAAGTGACCCGAGGAGTGGACAGCTGGACCTTGGAAGGCAAGACTCTATAACCTTGGCTGGATAAGAAATTTAGGAGATCAGAGGTGTTAGTTTGGCTAATTTGTAATAATGGGCTGCAAAGTAGAATGTCATCTACATACTGTAGGAGTTTAGAGTTGGGGAGAGACAAAGAGTAAGTCAGAGGCTAGGGCCTGATCAAATAGGTGTGGGCTGTCTATGAATACCTGTGGTAAGACAGTCCAAGTCAGCTGTGTGGACAGGTGAGTCAGGGTCAGTCCAGGCGAAAGCAAATATATTTTGAGACCGAAGGCTGAGAGGAATAGATAAGAAAGCATCCTTGAGATCCAGAAATGAGAAATGGGAGGTTCCTGAGGGGACAGCAGAGAGAAGTGTATAAGGATTAGGGACCACAGGACATAGGGGATTACTACAGAATTAATGAGCCAGAGGTCTTGAACCAGGTAGTAAGTTCCATTAAATTTCTTAACTGCAAGTATAGGAATATTAAAAGGAGAAGAGGTGGGGTGAAGTAGCTTTTTTCTTAGAAGGTCAGAAATGATAGGTTTAAGTCCCCTAAGGTACTGAAATGAGACTGGGTACTGAGCTTGGGTAATATACCAGGTAAGTTCCTGTAACTGGATGACAACGGGGGAATGGTACCTAGCAACAGAAGGGTTTTGAGTGTCCCAGACCTGGGGGTCCACTTGAGAGGCTGACAAAGGAAATGACATTGTAGAACCAGTGGGGTGGGTGTCTAGGAGAAGGAGGAGAGGAGTTGCTGGTGAGTCTGTGGTCAGGAAAATGGGGGGAGCTAATAAAATGGAAGCTCCTACTTTGGCTAAAATATCTCTTACCATTAGGGGTACAGGGCAAGTTGGCACTACCAAAAATGTGTGGGTAAGAGGGATAGTCCTGAAAATACAATTAAGTGGCGGGATCTGATGAAATAGGTAAGGCTGTCCCCCTACTCAGACAGTAGGGAGAGTAGAAGGAGAGGTGGATCCCCAAAACTCCCTCAGGACTCAGTAAGTTGCCCTAGTGTACCCAAGGAAGGAAATGGATCACCCTGATATTGTAGTGCCTACCCAAGGCTCCCTGTGGGAGATGACAGTGGTTGAGTCAGAGCCTGGGCACCCTCAGTGACCCATGGCCAAGCAATCACCGTGGCCAGTCAGATGGCCTTTTCTTGTTTGTTTGTTTGTGGGCTTTCTCATCTCTCCCATGGTGCACTTTAAAAGCCAGCACAAAGACTTCTGCCTGTGGAGTCAAGGGCTCTCTCTCCAGACACTTAAGCTTGGACCTAATGTCAGGGAAGCTCTGGGAAAAGAAATGGGTCATAAGAAGCTTTCTGCCCTCTGGGCTCTCAGGATCTAGATTAGAATATTGTAAGAGGGCTTTTGTAAGTCATTCTAGGAATTGAGATGGATTTTCCTGTCTGTCCTGAACTATGTCTTGAAGCTTTTCATAGTTTATTGGTTCGAGGACAATCTTACTGAGACCTGCCAGAAGGCAGGTCATAAATTGATCCCTAGCTAGAGAGCCACCTGGGATGTTACAATTCTAACGTGGACCTCAATCAGGGACCTCTTAAGCCCCAGAAGGATGTGCTGCATTAGTCTGGTGGATCTCATCTGCATGAATTCTAGCATGTTCCCAAACTCGTGTGTACTCCTCAGCAAGTAAGTTGTTAATTAGGATCTCTTGTACATATCATGAAAAGTGAGATTATAAGATTGGGTGACATATTGGAATTTTTTTAATAAAAGAGGTAGAGTTGGATGTATAAGAACCAAGTTTCTTTTCTATCTGAGAGAGTTCTGCCAGAGAAAGGGATATGTACCTTAACAAGTCCATCCACCCCAGCTACTTCTCACAAAGGGAGGATGGCTGCCAGGTGATTTGACTTGGGTGGGGTTCCTTAGCAGCTTGAGAATGCATGACAGGGAGTGAAAGTGAGAGCCAGAGTTGAGCAGTTGGAGTGGCTCTGTACTGGAGACGAGGAGGGCCTAGAGGAGCCAAAGGAACAGTTGCTGAAGAGGAAGGAGTGGGAGGTCAGAAAAGTAGGTGTTCATTAGCAGGGTCTTGGGTAGTAGTGTGGGGTTCCTCTGGTTTGGTTTGCACAGCTAGGAGCCCGTGGGCAGGTGAGTAGGAATCAAGGAGAGAGGATTTGGAGCCGAGATGGAAAAACTCTTTCCATTTGCCCATTCACTGACAGAAGTTAGATAGTTCCTATAAAATATCGGGATACAATGAGTCATTAGGTGGTCATTTTTATTGTTATTGAAGAGATATTTAGGCCATTATTTTAGTGCAGAGGCAGATAAGCTTAGAAGTCTGTAAGTAGGGCATTAAGCTGAGAGGTTTGAGGGTTTCTAAAAGGCATCTCAGAGGAGATGTGGGGCTTATGGGATTAGAAGCCTTGTTTTCCATGGCTGCAGCAGAGAAAGAACAAAAACAATAAGCTCCAATGGCTTTAATATCTCAGGCGTCCCAGAGATTAAGTGAGGTTTGATTAAGAATGACACAAGTCACTCAGTGTTCCATCAAGCAAAGAGTGAGGGCCAGGGCAGTAGCCTGAAGGACAAAAGTCTGAGAGACAAGAAACGAATGAAAAACGAGGCCTCAGACCACAGTCGTGAGGATGACCAGGGGTGATAGAGATGGGGGGCAGCCATAGCCATAAAGACCATGGAACAAGGGTTCCCTAACTTCCAAGGACACCAGTGGGACACCGGACAATCAACGGTCATTCCCACAGGTCCGGGAAACTGTACGCTGATTGGTAGAAAGAAATCTCACCAATCAAAGTAGCCGGTGTTATGCGAAGCCATGCAGCAGCCAGGCAGATAGAAAATGGGCAATTGTAGATGAACCAACCTTGGTTCAGGATCCCGGTGCAGGGGCGCTGGGAAAGGCTGTTTGGTCTCGGCACCAGCACCAATGTTATTTACCAAGCATGAGAAAGGACCCCAAGATACAATAAAACTCACTTTTAGAGTTTATAGGGGGTGAGTGAGCAGGCCCACCAGAGAGGAACGTGTGGAGTCTGCTTTTTAGGAGCACCTAGTGCAAGCCTGTTGGGCTTACACAGCTATGGATACATGTGCATATATTACGTGACTATGCTGTTCACAGATTATGTGGTCACATTTCATATGGATTAAGTAGGATGTAAGGCTCTGGAGTAACTAAGCATTTTGCCTGACTGCCACAGCGCATGCATGGTCATGTGACTCCAGAAGTGGCTAGGAGGGTGTCAGGAATGATAACAAGGAGAGTCAAAATGGAGATCAAACAACAGCAAACAAGCAGTGACATGACAGAAAAGAGAGTTTCAGGAAAATAGTTGAGTCCAAAATGTCGGGGAAGCCCAGAGTTTTAGGAAAAGCATGCATAGCAAAGAGAGAGAAAGGAAAAAGTTACACTTTTCTGAATAATTTAGAAAAGTGGGCAGGTGTGACACTGTACCATTGAGGCCTGGTATACTGTCCCGGGGCAGGGAAATACATTCTCATTGGTGGTCAATGAGAATGCCTTCCTTTCAGCCTTCACAAGTACTTGCAATTATTCTCATTCGAGGAATAATTATTCTGCTATCTCTGAAGCATGACTTAAGGTGAGCCAGCCTTCCTAGAGGTGGTTGGTTGGCCAGATACTTGACCTAGCCCAACTGGAATGCTAGGTCTTTACTCAGGCCAGAGATTCTATTATCTTGAACAGAAATTATTGTTTTCTTAATGGGCCTTTATTGCTACTTTAAGAAAACGTAGGGAATTCTCTAAGTATCTGTTATTTATTTCTAGTTCAAGTCTTTCAGGATCCAAGAGTACATTTCATAAAATTCTATTATTTTATACTTCTTGGGATTTCTTCTATGGTTCAGAACATGCAGTTTCTTGGTGAGTATACTCTATTCAGCTGATAAAGGTGGTGTATTGGGCTGGGAAAGGCATTCAGAAAGTTAGGAGAAGCCTGCTGGTACACAAATCTCACTGAAGTCTCCCTGGGACTTATAGGGTGAGGCCTATGAACAACCACAGCAATAGATCTTGCATGTCTAAGTTCTTTTGCTGCTTTTCTTCACACATTTTGAAGCTCTCAGAGTAGTGAATATATACTTAGGGGTAATGGGTTTTTTGTGAAAGTCAAGTCTTTCAGGAGAATAATAATAGCTATAATTAATAATAATAATAATAATTCAAACTTTGAAGTCTACTTTGTCAGATACTCTCAGTTGTGACATCAAACTGGTGACAGTTTTTTGTTTTTGTTTTTAACCTATCAGAGAGCTGAGGCATAGGATTGGCCTGAGCCACTCTTATAGAAGCACGAAACCCTGGCAAAGCTCAACTAGAGTCAGTGATAAGCTGGAGAAAGCCCAGTGTGGCTGGCAAGTGGCTACAGACTACAGTCAAGTGAGTCTTCACCTCTTTCAGGCTCCTCCCACTCATGCCAGGAGCTTTCCCAAGAAGAGTCCTGACTTAGCTTAGTGGTGGGAAGGCAGAGCCATCCTCTGTTTGAAGTCATGGATTAAGGAAGGCAAAGTGTTTGTTACTGTTCTCTAAGCATGATAAAACACCATGAGTAAGGCAACTAATGGAAGAAACATTTAATTGAGGGCTTGCTTACAGTTTTAGAGGGTTAGTCCTCAATCATCATGGCAGGGAGCATGCTGGCAGGAAGAGAGCTTATATCCTGATGCAACAGTGGAAGGCAGTGAGAGACTGTGTCTGGCATGGGCTTTTGAAGCCTCAAAGCCCACTCCCAGTAGCACATCTCCTTCTGTAATGGAACTGTTTGTGAAGAATTGGGAGGTGGGGCCTGTAAGGCCTGTAAGGCCCCACCTCCCAATTCTTCACAAACAGTTCCATTAACTGGAGACTAAGTATTCAAACTTATGAGCCTATAGTGGCTACTCTCATTCAAACCACCAATTTCTGTAATTCTCAGATCTCTTGTGCTCCCTCCCCTTGAGTAGGTAGAGTTTTGAACCCAGATGTTCTCATACCCTTGGTTTCACCCTCAATCTTCTTGGGTGAGAGTTTTAATCAGCCACCCCCACCCCTGCACATTGGTTAACAAACAGAGAACCTAAGATGACTTTCAGGGCACTTTTTTTTTAATTAAGAAAATTTTTATTCATTTTACATACCAATTACAGATTCCCCCTCTTCCTTCATCTCACCCCTCCAGCCTTCTACCACCCTCCCCCCATTCCTTCCTACAAGAAGGTAAGGCTTCCTATGGGGAGTCAGCAGAACCTGGTACATTCAGCAGAGGCAGGTTCAAGCCCCTCCCCCTGCCTCAAGGCTGTTGAGGTGTCCCACCACATGTAGTGGGCTCCAAAAAGCCAGCTTATGCACCAGGAATTCATCCTGATCCTACTGTCAGGGGACTCCTTAAGCAAATCAAGATATACAATGGTCTTGCTTATGCAGAGGGCCTAGTCCAGTCCTATTGGGGCTCCACAGGTGTTGGTCTAAATTTCACGAGTTCCCACTAGTTTGATTTGGTTGTCTCTGTAGGTTTCCCCATCATGATCTTGATGCCCCTTGCTCATAGAACCCCTCTTCTCTCTCTTCAACTGGACTCCTGGAGCTTGGCCTGTTGTTTGGCTGAGGATCTCTGCATCTGCTTCCATCAATTACTGAAGAAAGGCTCTATGATGACAGTCAGGGTATTCACTGATCTTTCAGGGCACTTCTGACAGATACTGGTCCTCATCCACTGGTCTGTATTGTAATGCAAACTCCCAAGCTCCTGACTTTTGTTCTGTGTTGTTTTTGGTAAACATCCTTTGGGATTTTTGAGTGGGGGAAGGACCTTGTAGGGAGGATGATCTACTTAGCTTCTGCACTTCTCCTTGGGGAAGGATGTGTTCCAACCACTGTTTCAGTTCACACAGCGCATCCATGGATCAGTTCGTAAATTTCTGACTCAACCCAACTGCATTCACTCCTGAGAGCAAGTGTTCCTATCTCCTCTCTCCTCCAGATGGCACCCTCACCTCAGATTTGGTGTCCAATATCTGTTCTGTTTGAGCTTAGCTCTTGCAAGGGTTAAAAATGTCTATAATTGACATTTGTGCTCAGTGCTATTGTTGCTGTTGCAAGGGAAGGGAGGGGTACCTCCCTCCTTCCCGCTAGATGGCAGAGTGGCTGAATCTTGATCTAACTCCTGAATGGAAGCACTGCAGTGGCTGTTCCAGGAGCCCTAAGCCCTGTTTAGTGGCATCTGGAGTAGGTTCAGACATCTTGAAGCACTACAGGCTTGCTCCAGCTCCAGCTTTTCCAGAGCTGTCCCCAAACAGAATGTACCTTGTACAGGCAAGTCTCCTTTGCTCAAAGTGGCCTACAAAGTCCCACTGTGTCTGGTTGGCTGCAGTGGAACTGAGGGATGATTTCTCTGATGCTCTGGCAATAAATAAATAAACAAAAAAAATTTAAAAAGTCGGTCTTCCCAGGCACCTATCTCTTGTTCTGGATTGTGGATTTTGGGGTGTCTGCCCCTCACCCTGCACAATTCCTAGGTCATTATCCATCCTTTGTCTAGAAGTAGGGATATATTTTCTATGACCTTCCCCAAATGCAATGAGTTTCCTCAAAGACATCAAGGAACCAGGTTTCCCTTGCTTTTCCCCACATGCACAAATGCTTTGTTCCTAGGGGCAAAGAAGAGGCAGGCTACTCATCAACCCTTACTGCTCCCTGTTGGTCTACTCCAGGTTGTAAGGGAGCTTTCTTCAGTCCTTCCACTTGGCAGTCTTCCCTCTAATTCCTAGTAGAATTTGTGAAGAAAAAATCAAAAAAGCCACCAAGAGTTTATTCTTCCCTCTTCCCACATTTGTGAATCTCAAGAACTTCTCGTGTCACCAGCCCATAGGTACTCTCATCTTGGCTATTCTGATTGGTTTTTACCCGTGACTACTGACTAGTAGTCTCCCTCCACACACCCATGTCCACATATCCCTTCTTCCTTCAGGTACCTATCCCTTCTCAGATTCAGGGAGATGGGAATGGCGGTTGACAGCTTTCAATATTTCTGAGAGGAAAATGTAAGCTGTCACACTACATTTTATAAAAGTATCTATTTCTGTAACCACCACCCATCAAGAAATGTAATTTTTTCAGCACCTTTCACTAGTTAATAATCCCAGAAAGATAGTCACTACTAAGGCCATCAGTAGTGTGACCTTTTGTGCTAGCTACACTTTTGTCACTGTGACACATGGGAGGGAAGAGAACTGCTTTGAAGAAGCAACGATTTGTTTGGGCTTACAGCTTCCAAAGTTGCAGAGCCTGTGATTAACCCTTGTTAGGGGCTTGAGGTGAGGCAGAAATCAGGGTAGAAGGAGTATCTGGTGGAAAAGGCTGTTTGCCTCACAGAGGCCAGAAGATAAGAGAGAAGAGATAAAGGACCTGGGGTTCTTATTTCCTGTGCATGTTCCTCAGGACCCTCCAGCTAAGCCCCATGTCAGACCTTTCCACTCCTCCCAATAACACTACCAGATTCCATCAGGGGAATTAATCCACCACTGAGACCAGAGTCCCCTGGATCCAATCACTTCCCAGAAGCCCAACAGCTGGCAATTATGCCCTCAAATGTCCTCATGGGGACATTTCATTTTTAAAGCATAGCACCTGCTTTTAGATTTCAAATCAAAATCCTCATATCTATCAAGCTTTTGGTCTTTTGTTTCTTTTATACCACATTATGTGTCTTTATGTACACACACATATGTGTTCTGTTGCTCTGAATATCTCATTATATGAAAACTGTTCAATTCACTATCCATTTTCCAAAATGATAGAAATTTGAATGTGTGGGGTTTTTGCTCTTTTTTTCCCTAGTGTACTGCTATTGTGAACAAATCTCCTTTCTTGAAATTGTAGTAATGGCAAAAGAAGGATACAAACAGTAAAAATTGAAATACAAATTGAGTGAATTAGTTTCCATGTCTGACAGGATTTCAATATTCAAGCTGCAAAGTACCTCTACAGAATTAGCCTTGAGTGGTGTGTTTCTGTGCTGTAGCATTGCAAAAATAAGTACTGGTTTGGGGAATCTAGAGGGGTTTTTATTTTATATTTTATTTTCTGTTTTCACCTGCCTTGCACCTTTGCAGGTCATTTTCAGAGTCCTTGTTGACCTCTGTCCTTCCTGCTAGCTTTGGCAATCACTGAGGGATGAAGACCACATTTGTTTTGACAATCAATCCTTGTTTAAAATGTATACATCATGTGCACAGACTCATGTTTAAAATGTATACATCATGTGCACACACTTTATGGTGTATAGTGTTTGACTGGCACAGTAGACCACTAAGTCATGGCACTTGGGGAAATAATCCCACCATTAGATAATGTAGCACACTGAAATCACCCCTTACTAGTCCTTCATTCCTTCCTGTTACAATAATGCCACTCAATCTGTAATGACAATAGTGTCTTTTATCTCTTACCAAATGCTTGCTATAGCCATGTGGAGCCAGAATGAATTCTTAATCACTGTAATATTTGAGCATTAGGATAGAGATGTATAGCACATTCAGCCAAGGACTGGGGCACTGTTTAAAATTTTCCATTTCTGGGGCTGGAGAGAGGACTCAGTGGTTAAAAGTACATACTACTCATGCAGAGATTCTGAGTTGGATTCCTAGTGCCCATTCAGGAAGCTCAAGGTGGCTCCTGATTCTAGGGTGTTTCTACTTCCTAATTAATATGATTTACCACGAACTCTCATCACCTTGAACTCAGCCATGCCTTCTGGACAGGATAGACTAAGGATTCTAAAACAGTGAGCCATAGTAACTCTCCCTTCATTTTGATTTGTTCTATCAGGCACTTTCTGCCATAGAGAAGTGAAAGTCACTAACACAAGAGCAAAGATGGGGAGGATGGTATGCTGCAAGCATTTGGAGGCATGAATGGGTTATTCAGCCCTGTAACATGAATCTTAAAAAGCCTTATTAATAAAAAAAAAACCCAGAACCACATATTGGGATGAAAGCTGAAAGATCAGAGAAACAGAACACACCAGCCACATTCTTACTTCTACAAAATCCTCAGTCTCAAGAGAGCAAGTTCCTGTTTCCTCACACCTTATATTCCCTTCTCTGCCTTACCATCTTACTTCATGGGATTAAAGGTGTGTGTCCTTCCCAAGAAAAGACATGAGATCTCAAGTTCTGGGATTAAAGGTGGGTGCCACCATGTTTGGCTCTGTTCCCAGTGTGGCCTTGAACTCAAAGAGATACAGATGGATCTCAGCCTTGCAAGTGATAGAATTAAAGCATGTGCCACCACTGCCTGACCTCTATGTCTAATTTAGTCACTGGCTTTGTCCTCCAATCCCCAGGAAAGCTTTATTGGGGTACAAAATATATCACCACATTTCCCCTTTTTTGTCTAAAATAATAAAAGAAGGTTATAACTAATATAAGAAAAACTATCTACAATAAGTACAATAAGTATATACAATATACAGTCAAGAATTACATTTACAATATCTAGTTCATAAACATTTGACAAATTCAGAGAAAATATTCTGTATTTTAACCTATTTTGGTGAGTCCAAAATGTACCTAATTCACTTTTTATCCTAACTTGTATTACCATCCAAAACTATTTTTGATGTCTTTCAAATTTAAACACTTTACACCTCTTTAGTGAATTTCTTTTCTGAATTTGTTAACAAGGAAAACTATAACTATCTAATCTTCAGCTCTCTCAGAGACCCTATAAGGAAATAATATTACCTAAGTAAGCAGGAAGTACAAATAAGCAACTTCCAAAAAATGTGAGAAATGACAGAAACAGCTGGCTGCCTGGACAGTCACCCAAGATTTCTCTGCAACATTGGGGTATCCATCTTCGGCCTACAGGCCTAGCATATCTGACAGACTCATCTGTGAAGCAGGGTTTTCTAAAGGGCTTTCCTATCTGGTCTTGGCAAGGATTGGCAGTCCTTTCTTTTCTGTCCTGCTTGTCCATTTTGGACAGCATACTGTCAGCAGTTGAAGGAAGGGCACTTTCTTGCCCAGTGGCTAACTTTTGCCACAAAGAAAGTAAACTCCATATGGAGTTTCTTCAACACCCATCATCTTCTTTGAAGTAAATTGGTGCTGCCAGGAATAGACATGTCTCATTGTCATAAAGAAAAGAAAAAATCTGTATTATTAAAACAACTTAAATGCCATATTCTGTATATCTCTGACATGTTTGAAGATGACCTGTCTATCTAAAATATATCTCTGTTTGACTTTGAAAACATACTTACCATGACTACAAGTTTGATTGTAATGACTATTAACTTGCATTTCTTATATCCTAATTAGTTGGTAATAATAACTTTCAAGGACTAGCAATTTGCATTACATTGTTAAATGAGCTGTATAGGTACAATATCTTGAACAAGAATAGAAATCTATGTATAGTATATTCTAACAAAATTAATCTCAAATTTGTATCAATATACAAAATTTGTATATAATATACAAAAATCCAATCCAATGTAAAATATTTAAACAAGTAGCTCATTTTTAAAAGTAGATTCAATAATCTATGTTTTTATCTTATCATATCTATATTCTCTCCTTTTTCTTTTCAGAGTAGATTCAATAATCTACCTTTTTATCCTATTATTTATATATCTTTTTTTCAGAATAGATTCAATAATCTACCTCTTATCTATATCCTCTTTTCCTCTTTTCTTTCTTTTTTTTTAAACAAGGACCCCAAATATAATTTCCTTTGCTTAGTTTTTTTTCCTGACCATTAAAAATTAACAACTTATAACCAACCATCCTAAACAATGACAATTATCCATAAGCCATTGAATGACCAAAAAACACCTGCTCCACCTCTTGGGAATGTGTGCATCATGTTCTTAAAATTACTTCCTGCTGTCTTTGGGTAAAGATATCTTTAGGGGATCCTGAAAAGAAAATTTTTTGGGTTAAAGTCCTGGGAGAGTTAACTGCACCATTTGTTCAGTCTCTGCATAATGGGAAAGTGCAGGGCTTGACTCAAGTCCTTGTTTGAGTAGTCTGTCAGGCTGGATCATCTCAGGTAGCCACCTCAAAATTGTCCTGAGCAGTTTGTAGTCCAAAGCCACTCTTTGGGTGGTGTTTATGTGGTTTGGAGCAATATCAACTGTATCTGTGGCAGAATTGTGTCTCAAACCAGTTCCAAGTTTGCAATATAACAGGTTCCATTCTTCCTCATCAAGATATTTTTTATTTCAAATCTCTGTGAACAATACCTGGCTTTCCTTGGTTACCAACAAACTCCATGTGAAGATGGGCAAGACTGCTTGCCATGGACTGAGCGAGTTTGATCAACCCTTCCACTGTAACAATGTATCTATTCAAGTAAATAAAAAGGGACCCATGCTCATGGTAATTGGACACCAGCCACAGCTGAGTCCATGTGCCATTGTCTTTGTTGTCTGCTTCTATAAATGCTAGAATGTTTTCATGGTGTAACATCACAGTCTGATAAATCTCTGCCTCTCAGAACTACAAACATTGTTCCCTAGAAGAGAACATCTTCACAGCAACTTCTTCTTCCCGCCACTTGCCTCGCCAAGCTTCTCTAAACTGACTTTTGCAGTGCTTTCTTGTAATACAATGGTCTTGACAATTGTTCTCTGAACAAGAAGCAGTAAACCCTTCATCCCCAGTAGCAGTGCCACCAATGCCAACAACATGATGAGAAGCTGCTGGCAAATCAGAGCAGCAGCCACGACCTCCATGGTCCCACCCCCAACAGGCCCAGCCCTGGCTGCAGCTTCTCCTCAGCAAGCCTCCCAGGGTGGTCTTGAACTCGGGATCCTCCTGCTTCTGCCTCCTTCAGCAAATTCTACTGGTGTGTGCCACCACAACCGGCCACATACAGCTCAGGTCTTAAGCTGGTGACTGCAAGGCCACAGGCAAGTGGCATTTTCGTGAATTCATGTCACAAACGTTGAGTGCCAGATGTAACACAAATCTTTAAAGGCCTTATTAATAAGAAACAAACAAACAAAAAACAAAACAAAACAAAAAACCCAGAGCCAGATATTGGGGTGAAAGCTAAAAGATCAGAGAAACAGAACAAGCTAGCCACATTCTTACCTCTCCTAAATCCGCAGCCTCATGAGAGTGAGTTCCTGTTTCCTCACACCTTATATTCCTTTCTGTGTCATGCCATATTACTTTCTGGGATTAAGGGCATGTGTCCTTCACAAGCAAAGACATGAGATCTCAAGTGCTGAGATTAAAGGTGGATGCCACCATGCTCGGCTCTGTTTCCAGTATGGCCTTGAACTCACCTAGATCCAGATGGATCTCTGCCTCCCGAGTGATAGGATTAGAGGTGTGTGCCACCACTGCCTGACCTCTATGTCTAATTTAGTGGCTGGCTTTGTCCTCTGATCCCCAGGAAAGCTTTATTGGGGTATACACAGTCCCTCCCTGTCTTCTTCCTTAAGTGTGACTTCCTTTCTGAATGATGCCTGTTCATCAGGGGTAGGCTCATGGATACAGATTTCTCAAATTTGGTCATTATTAACAAATTTTCATAAAGTATGGCAAATCAAACTTCTGAAGAATATTTGGCCTTCACCCTGTTTCCTATTCTATCATCCAAATCATACATTAAGTATTCATTTATTTATGACAATAGCTTCATTTAGTTAAATTTTTCCTCTTATATGTCTAGATACTAAAATAAGTAAAATTGAAACTGTGATTTTTCTTTTGTATTGCATTTAATTTATTTTGGTGGTGGTGGTATGGTAGACCACATTGTGGTATAAATGTCAGAGAAGTTCTCTCCTTCCTCTGCCTGGATCCCAGGTATTGAACTCAGGTCATCAGATTTGGCAGTATATGCCTTTACCTGCTGAGCTACCTCACTGGCCCACAACTTAGGATTTTTTCCCCTGTGAAGCTATTGGTTTGAGTGAGAATGGTTCCCATAGACTCATATATTTGAATGCTTGGTCCCCAGTTGGTGAAACTGTTTGAAAGGATTATGAGGTGTGGCCTTGTTGGAAAAGGTATGTCATTGGAAGTGGGCTTTGAGGTTTCCAAAGCCCAGAGCAGGCCCATTCTCTCTCTGACTGCTGCCTGTGAATCAGGATATAATGCTCTTGCCTACTGCTCAAGTGTCATGCCTGTCTGCTTTCCACCATGATGATCATGGACCAATACTCTAAAACTGTAAGCAAGTCCCCAATTAAATCCTTTATTATATAAGAGTTGCCTTGGTCATGGTGTCTCTCCTAACAGTAATAGAATAGTAACTAAGAAAGGGGTTATATAATAAGATGTATTTGAGTTGTTGACCTCTTTGGTATGACTGCTTAAGCCAGTGGTTCTCAACCTTCCTGATGCTGTAACACTTTAATATAGTTCCTCATGTTGTGGTGACTTCCAAACATAAAATTATTTTCATTGTTATTTCATAACTGTAATTCTGCCACTGTTATGAATTGTAGCGTAAATGTCTGTATTTTCTGGTGGTCTCAGGTGACCCCTGTGAAACGTATGTTTGATCCCAAAGGTTCTGGGCTGGTAAAACTTGTTTTTTTCCAGTGCTCAGGATGGAACCCAGGTTCTCACATATGTTAGGTAAGTGCTCAGTCTCTGGGATATGATTCCTACAGGTTTGCAAGGGTGTTTGTTTTTTTTTGAGACAGGGTTTCTCTGTGTAGCCCTGGCTAGCCTGGAACTTGCTTGTAGACAAGGCTGGCCTCAAACTCACAGAGTTTGAGATCTTCCTCTCTCTGCCTCCTGAGTATTTGAGTATTAAAAGCATGTGCCACCATACCCAGCCTGGTTTTTCAGTTTTTATTCTGAGACAGGATTGTACTAAGTCTCCCAGGCTGGCTCTGAACTTGTGATTCTCCTGCCTCAATGTCCCAAGAACTTGGGGTGACAGGCCTACACCAGCAGGCCCTGTTCTCATAAATTTTTTTAAAAGGCAAGATTTCTTTTTTGTTCTGTCTGGTTTGCTTATGAGTGGGTAATAGATTGCAGAATGGGGGGAGGGATAACTTTAAATGAGATCTACTGAATTTTTAGTCATTTCTATGTACTTTCAGTAAAACTACTTTCACAGCCTTGGCACTGTTGATCTGATATCCCATGGATGACTGGAGATCCAGGCCTCAGAGCCAATAAGAGATTGTCCAGCTCCAAATTCCATCTGGTTCTGTTAGGTCATGCTGCTCAGAACAACCTGCAAAGGGTTTGAACTTACTGTTGAAACACATTAGTCAAGCTTCTTGCTCAAGTGTACTATCTGAGACTTTTTGCATTTTAGTCCTCTTTTTAATTAATTAATTAATTATTTTTTGAGATAAGGTCTTATTACTGTATCACAGACTAAGCTTCAATTTGCAAGGATCCTCCTGGCTCTGCCTCCTTAGTTCTGGGATTCCAAGTGTGTACCACCTTGCCAGGATGAACTTTTTAGTACAATTTTCTCTTGAATTTGTTTTCTGGCCCACCTTTTATATTGCATTGTCATACAAGCAAAGCACATGGAGAATGCTTGGACATTAGCAGCTTGTTGTTTCCTTATGTGTTCATTAACATTGCAATTGAAAAAGGCAATCTCAGGGGAACCACAAAGAACCAAAATGGGTGTTGTATGAAAGGAGAGAAGGTTAGCACTCCCCTTGACAAGGATGGAAGAGGCCCTTGGGCCTAACAGCACACATACGGTTAAGGCATTGCCACCTACTTCGTGGCATCTAACCACTGTTGGCCGGGCGGTGGTGGTGGTGGTGGTGGTGGTGGTGGTGGTGGTGGTGGT
>CABHPQ010136077.1:0-12528 GCA_902168405.1 Peromyscus aztecus
TGACCTGGAACTTAGAGAGATCTGCTTGCCTCTGCCTCCTGAGTGCTAGGATCAAAGGCGTGCACCACCACCTAGTTTCTCTTGTATCTACCCACACTAGCATCTCTGCTTTACTTTTCGTTTGTTTGTTTATTTTGTTTTAAGTTATTTTGCATGTTATTTGTTTATGGGGGGGGCACACATGTCACACAAGTACAGATGTCAGAGAAAAACTTGTAGAAGTCAATTCTTTCCATCATGTGGGATCTAGGGATAGACCGCAGGTCATCAGGCCGGTCAGCAAGAACCTTTACCAATTGACATCATCCCGGCTCCTGTTTTGAACTTTTCAAGCAGAGTATCCGTGTAACCCAGGCTGACCTCGAACTCACTATGTAGATAAGGATTATCTTGAACTCCTGATCCTCCTGCCTCAGGCTCCCAAGTGCTGAGATTACAAGCATGTACCTTGCTTTTGTGGATGGGCCCTGTAGCCAAGGCTGGCCTCAGAATCACTAAGTAGCAAAGGATGACCTTGAATTTCAGATTCTCTTGCCTCTACTTCCTATGCTTTTGGTTTGTGTGTAATGCTGAGGATTGAGTGTCTTTGTGCATCCTATGCAAGAACTCTTATTAACCCAGCAGTATCTACAGTCCAACCTTGATAGTTTTAGCCAATAAAATATATTGTCACACTCCTTTAATCCCATATTTGAGAGGCTGAGGCAGACAGATCTCTGTGAATTTGAGGCCAGTCTGTTCTACATAGTGAGTTCCAAGACAGCCGGAGCTACATAGACTCTGTCTCAAACAACAAAAACCCAGGTATGGTGCACACCTTTAATCTCTCCCTGTACTTGGGAGGCGGAGGCAAGCAGATCTCTCAGTTCAAGGCCACCCTGGTCTACAAAGCAAGTTCCAGGACAGCCAGGATTATAGAGAAACCCTGTTCAAAACAAACAAGCAAATAAATAAACAAACAAATCAATAGCCGGGCGGTGGTGGAGCACGCCTTTAATCCCAGCACTCGGCAGGCAAAGCCAGGTGGATCTCTGTGAGTTCGAGGCCAGCCTGGTCTACAAAGTGAGTTCCAGGGAAGGCGCAAAACTACACAGAGAAACCCTGTCTCGAAAAACCAAAAACACAAAATAAATAAATAAATAATTGAAAGTTGGATGTAGCTGGAGTTTTCTCTCCAGGTCCTGCCAAACCCCGGCAGTCCCTTAGCCCACTTATAAAATAAACATAGACACTTATATTATTTAAACTGCTTGGCCATTAGCTCAGGCCTATCACTGTCTAGGTCTTACTCTTATATTTAGCCCATTTCTATTAATCTATACTTTGCCACGTGACTTGTGGCTTACCGGTACCTTACATCTTGTTTGTCATGGCGGCGGCTCGCAGGTCTCTCCCTCTGCCTTTCTGTTCCCTCAATTCTCCTCTCTGTTAGTCCCGCCTATACTTTCTGTCTGGCTACTGACCAATCAGTGTTTATTTATACAGAGTGATATCCACAGCAGTTAGATATGAAAAATTATATATATATGCTATTTGCTAGCATTCAGGAGAAACTAAAAAATCTTCATATTATCTTTATTATTAAAATAATATTTGTTGTGAAAACTAGAGTTTACATATAAGCAAGGAACTAAAAACAGAACTGTGGGCCACGCGTGGTGGTGCATACCTGTTATCTCAGCACTTGGAAGAGAAGTGGAAACAGAAAGATCAGGAGTTCAAGGCTACCTTCATTTACATAGTAAGTTTGGGACCCACCTGGGCTACAAAAGACCGTGTATAAACAAACAAATAGAAAACCCAAAAGAAACAAACAAGCAAACAAAATACACACTCAAAAATTGCAAAACCATTTTTTTTTAATTGAGATAGTTAATTAGTTGAGACAAGGTATTACTGTATATAGCCCAGTCTGGCCTGGAGCTCACTAGGTAGTTCAGGCTAGCCTCAAATTTTTTGATAGTCCTGCTTCAGCCTCCTGAGTGCTGAGATTGCTGGCTTGTTCCATGATTTCTGGCTTAGAACCATAATCTTACTTCCAGGTCCAACGCACCATTTCCTTTTATATATACACACATTCATTCCACGTGATCTGAAAAATCAGAATGAGGCCTGGTGATAAAAGTTGGGACAGATAAGGAGCTACCAAAAGTGTGAAGAGTTGTTCAAGAGAGGCAGGCATTGCCTGCAAGAGAGCCTCTCAGGAAGTCCAGCAGGAGATAAGGGTTGGGCGAGAGCTGTCCAGCAATGTCTGCCTGGCACCAAAGGCAGTGCCGGGTTACAACAGATGCCTAGCTCTAGCTCACAACCACTTGTCAGCAAAGTTATGGAAGCATTCCTACATGAAAGAGAGGTCAAGCTGAATGACCTCTAATGCTCGTCCTGTCCCTAACATTTGAGCATCATGAATTATTTGCTGGAAGTATATACAGAGGTATGAGAGATTCCCAGCCCACACAGGCAGTTTGTGTGGACATCGAGGACAGCTCCAGATTCATGCCGTGAAATTCATAGGAAATTCCTCGAATAGCTCAGGTCGGGGAATCTCCTCTCCTTTGTCCAAAATTGAGGACGTGCAATTCCACCAACGAATCCCGGTCAATATGGAAAAGAAATCAAAGGGCGGGGTGTGCCTGCAAAAGGCCTTACATCTGATCTTCAGACATTGTTTGTCTGCTTTTTTTTTATTATTATTATTATTATCTGGGGTTTGTTTGTGAGAAAATTCCTGACCTGGCAAAAATTCATAGTAGTTACCCTGGAGAAAGGAACGAGAAGAAATAAGCAAACAAAAAAAATGCATTAATAAGGTGGGGAACCTGGGCACAGGGCTTTGGTGGGAGAATGACTAGTAGTCTGGAGAGGACCCACCCAAGTACTTTTGATGTTTGACCAATTATTAGCTTATTATTCTTCCTGCTATAGATGCAGCTGCAATTTATGTAACAGGATGTTTAAAAAGATGAAAGAGAAGGTGTAGTGGGGTTCTGAGGTGATAAGAGCTCCTAGAATATGTATTTATGGACGTTTAGAGTATAAGTTCCCGTACATTCTTAGAATAAACCACCTATTTGTTTTTCTTTTCATAAGAGCAACAACTAAAAATTGAGTTTCAATATGGCAGCTTCCTGCGGCGCGCGATATAGGAACAACGGGGAAGAGCGAACAAAGGGTGTTGCCGAGGGGTTGGAGGTGGTTCAATCTGTGGCCCCCGCTGGTCCTTAATTAGCTTTGAGCTTTGGGTCCAGAATGTTTTATCTTTGTGTTATACAAGTGTTGGAATTTATTTGGTTTCCACCTGTTTATCAGAAAATGGATTCTTCTATTGTTCGAGAAGGAGACTTCGAGTGGAATTCGTGACCGAAATCACCCAGTGTGAAGATGAAAGCAAAAAAATAGTTTTGCTGGATGGCTTGTGGACCCAAAGTTGAAATGAGTTGAACTGACGGTGTTCCCAAGGCTCTGTATTTGCTGGGCTTGCTGGTGCATGCTTCTAATCCTCCCTCTCCGGAGGCAGAGAGGCAGGTGGATCTCTATGAGGCTGAGTCTGGTTTACGTAGTAAGTTCTAGGCCAACCAGGGCTATCTCATGAGAACCTGTCTCAAAACAAACAAAATCTTCTATAGGTATCTTAACTAGAGTGACTCACAAGGATTGAAGACTCCTGCTGGGTGTGCTGTCAAATCTTACAACAAACTGGTGCTGGGTACCCCCCATAAAAAAGGTCTTTGGGGGGCTGGAGAGATGGCTCAGTGGTTAAGAGCACTGGCTGCTCTTCCAGAGGTCCTGAGTTCAATTCTCAGCAATTACATGGTGATGCCCTCTATGGCATAAGGTTGTACATGCATAGACATTAAATAAATAAATAAATCTTAAAAAAAAAAGTCTTTGGATCACATTCTCAGAATTGGATTCATTCATGGAATATTTGCTAATTTCAGTTATTTCTCTTAGCAGCCTAGATAAATGGTGCACCCCTCCCCTGTATGTATGTATTTTTGTTCATGGGTGCACATAGGTACAGTATGTGTCTCAGCTTTTTTCTGTTTGAGATTAAGTTGTTGAAGTAATGTCTCTTTCCCATAAATCCCTCAGTATGCATACAATGTCATTCTCAGCTGGGCGGTTGTGGCACACACCTTTAGTCCTAGCACTTGGGAGGCAGAGGCACGCAGATCTCTGTGAGTTCCAGGACAGCCAGGGTTATACAGAGAAACCCTGTCTCAAAATATCAAAAAGAAAAACAAACAAAAAACAAAGGCATTCTCTTTCATAGCCACAATACAAATATGAAGACTAAGACGTCAGTTCCAGCTAAGTAATAATTTCTCATCTACGTCTCATTAAAACATGGTTCCATTGTCTCAATGACATTATTATAGTGCAGTACATTCCAGATCCTGGATCACATCCAGTTGTCAGGTATCTTTGGTGGTACAGTGAGTTAGTTGTACCCAGGGCCTTAAGTATGCTAGGCAAGCACTCACTCCTACTTGTACTTTCTAATCTGGAATAGATTTTCTGCGCTTAGGGCCATGACATATTGAAGACCTCTGTAGACTATCCTATCGTAGGTTGGTGGTTCCTCATGATTAGACTCAAGTAATTCTTAGCAGGAATACAAGAAGTGGTGACTGTTACAGCCGCAGAGACTGATTTGTTCCATTTCTGCTTAAGTTAATTCTGATGACTTGCTCAAAGTGGTGTCTCCCAAGTTTCCTCATTTCAAGAGTGGTGGTTTTCTTTGTTGTTGTTGTTGTTTTGTTTTTCAAAAGGTTTCTTTGTGTAGCCTTGGCTGTCCTGGAACTTGCTCTGTAGACCAGGCTGGTCTCGAACTCCCAGAGATGCACTGCCTCTGCCTCTGCCCCCGGAGTGCTGGGATTAAAGGTGTGCACTGCTGCCACTGCCACCACCGCCATCCAGTGTGTTTTTCCTTTCATAGTTGATAGATACTTTGTTGGGAGATAATTTGAGACTGTGTAAAGAACCTGCCTCCCATCATTTGTATCTACGGGATTTAGCATCCACTGGGTTTAGACCCTCCTGTCTCTTCCTCTTGGGTGCTGGGATTACAGGCATGCATTCATTTCCTCTCTGTAACTCCATCTGCTGACAGTGAGAAGTGGAACCACATTCTTAACTACTGTACCCAGTAGCTCTTGGACCTGGTATAGGTACCTTCTTTCTGGTTCACTTCAGTATGGTTCCTGTGGCACTGAATAAAGACACATCAGAGCTCGCTTCATCCAAACTGGCCTGTCTATCACTTGGACAAATCAAAGTCCTTCAGGAAAATCTCCTCGTACTAGAGATCCCTTAGAAAACACTATAAAGTGTATCCAAAACGTAGATTGGGACAGTGGTCACTGTGGCCATTGTTTGCTCTCGCCCCTGGAGAGTGTGTTCTGCAATAAACTCTCTTTCATGCTACTCTCTGTGTGTCTCATCTGAAGGCTTTCAACACAGATCGCAAGGACTAGGGAGACAAGGGGATCAAGATCCCGGTGACACTCTGTAATTTAGAAGCCCGCCTATGCACACACTGATTCTAGGCCACAAACGCCTGATGTCAGTTATATACAGCTAGTGCTCTCCAGATCCCTCCAGATCCGGTGCTGCCCTGCTTCTCTGGGACCATGGTGTTGGCTGCTTCAGCCTGTGATGTCTTTCATAGACATTCAAACTATCAAAACTGCCCTTCACCCCAACTTTGATTACACAGAGGCATGAGAAATCTGAAAGAGATGATGTTTAAAATCCTAATGCTTCCTAGGAAACACACACACAAACTATAAGGCAGGTCTCATATAGCACAAGCTACTTCTTTGTAGCTGAAGATGACCTTGAACCCCAATCCTTCTGCTTTCATCTCCCAAGTGCTGAGGTTGCAGGTGTGGACCACCATACCCAGCTTGCATGTCCTTGTTGATTTGAGCTTTCATAACCTTGACTGAAACAGGAATCTGGGCCAGGTCCAGAATCTCTCCAGAATCTAGCAACCCTTTCTTCCCATAGGATGAACTTCTCCTCCCTTGTAGGAGCTGCCAGAGTGTATCAGCTTAAACTCTCTCAACACTGCATCCCTTTTGTTACTCTCTGGAATTACATGCATCAGTAGTCAATTTGGAAATCATCTGGAAGACAGGAGACTGCGCCAGAGCTGCAGCAATCCCCTCCCAAATATTTGATCCAAGGAAAAGAATTCCGTTTTGAGCCTAAAGACTGATCCAAAGTAAAGAATTCCTTTGCTAGGTGAGGTAACAAAATGCCTGAAATCCCAGCACCCAGGAGGTGGGAACAGGAAGACCTGGAGTTCAAGGCTAGTCTGGCTCTATAGACCTTACCCTTCTAAAAAAGGAAGGAAGACCGAGAGGGCAGGAGGAATGAAAGGAGGAAGATCGGAGAAAGGGAGGGAAGGAAGGAAGGAAGGAAGGAAGGAAGGAAGGAAGGAAGGAAGGAAGGAAAAGAAGAAAAGACTGCTGAAGCTGCTGACTGACGGAGAAGGGTCTGGAAAGCCTGAGCCACAAGCAATCTCAATGACACCACTGGTCATTCTGACTCATTCAAGGCCATCAGCAAGATGTAAATGTTATTTTCTTTTATCAACAATGCTAATCTGTCCCTAATATATCATTTTCTCCCTTCTCTTGTTTCCTAGTGAATGCATCTGAAGGAGAACTGACTGGGGCTAGCCAAGTAGTCTGTGGCTGAGACTAAGAGGTATTAGCTTATTTGTACGTGGAATAAGGCCAGCGCTTGCAAACACTGGTGCCATTAACATTCCTCCCCAGCCATTGAGCCAATTACCCACAGACTAGTTAACAGGTGAACATTTTATTATTATGTATCTATTTAACATTATTTAATTACTTGCATTGAGATAAACATCTCCTGATTACATTAAAGATACACGTGTCAGATTACTTGCAAGACAGATAATTATGAATTAGAGCCAGAATACATTAAATCTTCAGCATTAAGATATGAATAATAGGCTGTCTATTATGGCTACTGAAATTGTTTCCTGGCTAGTGTTTGCCTTGCATGCATGAGGCCCTAGGTTTGATCTCTAGCACTCAATAAACCTGGTGTGGAGTCACAAACCTTGACAGGTAGAGACAAGAGGCTCAGGAGTTCATGGTCATCCTTGGCTACACTGTTAAGTTTTAGGCCAGCCTACGCTATTTGAAACCCTGTCTCAAGAAACAAAACAAAACAAAACTTTCCTTTACTTGACTCTACTTACACTTCATGAAGGATGAAGTTTTGTTTTATCACTCTATTCCTAATATCCAGTACATACGCCTGACCCACAGTACAGATTTAATAACTATTTGTTGAACAAATGAAAATAGTTTGGGGCATAACAGAAGAAAATTAAAAGCTATTAAACTAAAGCCTGAAGGAATTGTTGGCCAAGAGAAGCAGGGAACCGGATTGCTGAGGACTCACTCAGAAAATAATTACTGCCCGGGGAGTCCTTCCCCTCCCTCCCCTGCCCTTCCCCCCTCCCTCTTCAGTAGTTCAAAGGCTCCCTAAGACGATAAGCCTTTCTAAGAACTGACCTAGATCCTTAAATAGACACTTAAAATTTTCATGTGTTTTGGGAGTAGCTAAGGGAGTGGCCTGAGACTTGAAGTTCCTAGGGGCTCATTTTAAAAGGAGAATAAGAAGGCATTTTAATGTGTCTCAGAAGGGTTTAGGATTGGGGGTCTCAAACTCAAATGCATTCAGAGGACAGGCCATCAGCACAACGAGGTGAAGAAGTTAGATAAAATGCAGCAGAAGCGTGGAGTCTGAAGACACCAGTAGCTGCACACATCTGCATCTTCTAAAGACATTGAAGGGACGATGCATTGATTGGCAGGTAAAAGCATGTAGTGGGTAGCCATTCCAGCTTTGATCTGGAAGTTCCAACCCTCATTGAGGCTTCGATAACTGTCACGCCTACAAGGCGGGACCAAGAGAGGGCCCTGAAGACCAAGATCCGGATGTGCCGCCCTCTCTTGGTTCCTGGACCCTGGACGGTGGAGGTAGACAGAGCAGAGTTCTCCAGAGAACACCGCCAGACTGCGCTACGTCTTCCCCAGACCCTGCAGCCTACCTATCCCTTCATTTGTAAGTTACGCTACTAAAGAAACCTCCCTTTTAACTACGTGGAGTGGCCTTAACAATTTCACCAATAAAAGCGCTTGCTATGGAAGCCTGATAACCTGAGCTTGACCTGGAACCCATGTAAAGCTAGAAAGAGAGAAACAACTCCATCAAGTTGTCTTCTGACCTCCTTGTGGGTTCTGTGGCGCGCGCGCACACACACACACACACACACACACACACACACACACACACAAAATAAATAAAATAACTACACTATTTACTGCCTCTAGTAGACTTATACTGTCTTATGCAGTGAATATATGGGGAAGAGAATGAACCTATAAAGGGACACGTGTCTTGATTCACATTTACTCTTTTGCTAGACACATCTCAGAGAACAATACCCCTCCAAAGAACTGTGCCCAGGCAGTTCAGTGACAGATGGACCAAGTGGAGCTGATGCCTGGGATGGAGAGGTGGTTTGGGAAGGATGTATAATTTCCAACCAGTAGGGGATAACTTAGAATGGGTGGTATAACTTAATTCCCCTCCCCGTTAAAATCTTGTAAGCCAGGCACCGGTGGTGCATGCCTTTAATCCCAACACTCAGGAGGCACAGGCAGGCAGCTCTCTGGGTTCAAAGCCAGCCTGGACTAAAGAGCAAGCTCCAGGACACCCAGGGCTACACAGAAAAACCCTGTCTTGAAAAACCAAAAAAAAAAAGTAAAATAAAAATCTTGCAAAAGATATACTCTATTACCATGTTAGTTAGCTCCATAAGGGTCTGAAAGTTGACTGATTTTGGTGTGTGTGTGTGTGTGTGTGTGTGTGTGTGTGTGTGTGTGTGTGTGTGTGTGTCTGTGTTGGGGCTCACATGTATGTGTGGGTGCTCCTGCGATGTATGACTGTGGGTATGGAGAACTGAAGCTGATGTTGGCTGTCTTCTTTATTGTATTCCATTTTATTTATCGAGGCAGGAAGTTTCACCGAACCTAGAGCTCAAGAATTCCATCTAGCCTGGTTTGCTAGCTTCTTCCTGGGGATTCCCTGTCTCTGCCTCCTTTACAGGTGCCAGTGTTACAGGTGTTTGCCACGCCTACCTGGCTTTTATGTGGGTTCTGAGGTTCCGAACACTGGGCCTGCTACTTGCACGGCTTTCTCCACGGAGCCATCTCCCCAGCCACCCTCCTTTAAAAATGTATGTGTATGTATGATGTATGTGTGTCTAATATGTATACATGTGTGCGTGTGTGCGTGAGGGAAGGCACATTCCAGCCACGGTACATGTGTGGAGGTCAGAGGACAACCTCATGTCAGTCCTCACTCTCTTCCTTGCTCTAAGGCAGAGTCTCATGCTCACTGACGTGTGTGCCACACTAGGACACCCGTGAGCTCCTGGGGAGTCTCCTGGCTTCACTTCCCATCTCTCTGAGGAAGACGGGGATTACAGACATGCACGGCTGCATCCACTTTTACGTGAGTTCTAGGGAGCTGAAGTCTGGTCCTCAGTGATGATGAAGCGTCTTCCCAGCCCAGCTGTTCTCTCACCAACATCCTTTCCTGAGAGTGTCGGCCATCGTCACTGCCGGCACAGCCCACAAGGCTACAATGGCTAACTCCTGTCAGTTTGACTGCATTTGGAATCACCGTGAAACGTACCTCTGAGTATGTCTATAAAAACATTTCTAGGAAGGTTTAACTGCAGAGGAAAGACCTGCCCCGATGTGGGCTGCACCATTCCATGGGCTGATGCCCTGGACTGAATAAAAAGGAGAAGCAGGCTGAACACCAGCTCTCAGCCCACTCTGTTTACTGCAGGTGGACACAATAAGCGGCTTCCTCCTTCTCCCACCGCCATGCCCCTCTGCCGTGATGGGCCGAACCCTCCGACTGTGAAACAGGCTGGAGAGGTGGCTCAGTGGTTAGGAGCACTGGCTGCTCTTCCAGAGGACCTGAGTTCAATTCCCATGCACCCACATGATAACGCATTAACTGTAACTCCAGAGGCTCTGACATTCTCTTCGGCCACTGTACACATATGGTACAAAGATATACATGCAGACAAGACACACACATAAAATTAAAATTCAAAGGTTGTGACTTTCTTCCTTAGGTTGCGTTTGTTGGACATTTTGATACCGCAACAAGATGTAAGTGATGGTTTAAATGAGAACGGCCTCTACAGGCTCGTATGTTTGCGTGCCTGGATCCAGTTGGGGAAACAGTTTGGGAAGGATTAGGAGGAGTGGCCTTCTTGAGAGAGGTAACTGGGGTAAAGGTCACTGGGAGTCAGTGAGGAGGATTCAAAAGCCCACACCGTTCCCAGTTCTCTCTCGCTCTCT
The DNA here is from genome assembly GCA_902168405.1 of Peromyscus aztecus. Classification (NCBI taxonomy): domain Eukaryota; kingdom Metazoa; phylum Chordata; class Mammalia; order Rodentia; family Cricetidae; genus Peromyscus; species Peromyscus aztecus. Next base: position 10,440 of record CABHPQ010136077.1, read on the forward strand.
CTGCCTCGTGCCTGTGGATCAGGATATAAACTCCAGGATATAAACTCTCAGCCACTGTTCCAGTGCTCTGCCTGTTGCCATGCTCCCCGCCATGATGATCATGGACCCCAAACTCTGGAACTATGAACCCCAATAAATGTTTTCTTTTATAGCTGCCTTGGTCATGGTGTCTCTTTATAGCAACAGAGCAGTAACTAAGACAGCAGTTGGTACAAGGAGTCGGGTATTGCTGTGACAGCCCTGACCATGCTGTTTTGGGAAGAATGTGAGGACTGTGGGACTTTGGACTAAGAAAATGGTTGAATGCTGTAAGCAGGGCTTAATGGGCCATCCCTGCAGGAGCCTGGAAGACAGTGATGCTGAGAGCAACATGGACCATGGAGGCCCAGCTCAAGAGGCTTCAGAGGGGAAGAACATCAGCAAATGGGCTAGAGACTGTTGTGATATTTTGGCAAAGAATATGGCTGCCTTTTGCTCTCATCCCAAGAACTTTCCTGCTGGGAGATCGTGGTGCACACATTTAACCCCAGTATTTGGGAGGCAGAGGCAGGTGGACCACTACATTCCAGGCCAGCCTGGTCTATAGAGCAAGTTCCAGGACAGCCTGGACTACACAGAGAAACCTTGTCTCAAAAAACAAAAAACAACCAAACAAAAGAAACCAACAACAACAACAAAAACTTTCCTGAGGCTAAATTAAAAGTAATGGACCAATTTCTTTGGTGGAAGAGATTTCAATACAGCCTAACGATTCTATCTTGTGGTTATTAGTAATCACTCTGATTCAGGTCTACAATGAAAAAGACAGGGGTTGGGGATTTAGCTCAGTGGTAGAGCGCTTGCCTAGTAAGCACAGGCCCTGGGTTCAGTCCTCAGCTCCAGAAAAAAAGAAAAAGACAAAGAAATGCAAAAAACGATACACAGTTTGGAGAGAAAAGGAGCACCAGGAAATTTAATGCTGGAGCCAAGACTTGTGCTGAAAGAAATAGGAGGACTGAGGAGAGGCCTGATCTGCATTGGAGTAAAGGGCGGGGCACTCTCAGGTCAAGATCCCACCCAGCTAAGCTTTCAATATATGGAAAGAAAAGCCTAAGGAAGGGCCTATTCCTAAAAAGCAATAACAAATAAAATATTCTGCAAATGTGATTCAAGAATGTCAGAGATCACCCCAAGTTGGTAGCCAAATGTGGCAGTGTCATCCACATGGCACTGCCTTTAGGGTCATGCAGGATACACTAGTAAATGTGTTGTGGGGTCTTCAGAGTTGTGGAGAGCTGCTGAGGCCAGGAACGTGGTGGGTAGTCTCTGTATGGAGGCCCTGAGAGGCTATTGCATGGAGCTGTTAAATAGAAGTCTAGATTGCGTTGGAGACTCCAAGATGTTGGAGATGATAGAGCCGTGAGATGTCTTGCCAAGGAGAGGTGCACATACAGAGTGCAGCAAACCCAAGGAAGAGAAGTATGTTGTAGCCAGCAAAGTTGGAAGGGTAGAGCCATTTCAGTCCTCTCACATCAGGCATGAAGCTAGAGGATTTGGAGTTTACCTCGCTAGGTTCCTGTCTTGTTTTGATCCAATATTTCCTCACTATGCCCCTATTCTTCCCTTTTGGAATGGTAATGCATATTCTGTGCCATTGTACATTGGAAGTATGTAATTTGCTTTTTTATATTACAGGGTGTTACTGTTAAGAGATTGCCTTATTCTCAGAAGACTTTGACTTTTGATTTTTTTATACTGTTGAGACTGACAGACTATGGGGACTTTTGGAGTTGAACAAATACATTTTGTTGAGACTGACAGTCTATGGGGACTTTTGGAGTTGAACAAATACATTTTGCATTATGATATGACTATGAGCCTACGGGGACCAGGGAGTGGAATGTGCTTGAATGAGAATGGCTCCATAGTCTCATATGTTTGAATATTTGGTCCCTAATTGGTGGGAATGTTTGGGAAGGATTAGGAGGTGTGGCCTTGTTGAAAGTGTGTCACTGGGGACAGGCTTTGAGGTTTAAAAGACTCATTATTCTCAGTTCTCTCTCTCCCTCCCTCTCCCTCTCTCCCTCTCTCCCTCCCTCTCTCCTTCCCC
>CABHPQ010136081.1:0-28759 GCA_902168405.1 Peromyscus aztecus
CATGTGGGGAGACCACTCCCATACTTTCCCCAGGGTACTCTTGAGAAGAGAGGGATACGAGATACCACTTAGGCAGATAGAGGAGAGAGAGAGACAGATAGAAACATAGGATAGCCTCGGGAAGGCCTGGATCAATATCCGCTGGCCTCTTCTGTCTCTTCTAAAGTGCCTTTTATGGGAATGCCAAGGGGTGGAGCACAATACCTCCCCCTAGCACAGTTGAGTGCAGACCCTTCCAATCACCTGGTAACCACGAACGTGGTCAAGCAATCCTCTAATGTAGCCCTGCTGAGTAAAGCAAGCTCAGGTTTCACTAGCAAACCTTTGTGGGCCTCCACACGCACATGCATGCATATTTCCACCAAAATCAGACATCCAACAAGGAGGCCTACTCTCTCCACTCTTGCTCAAAATAGTGATTGAAGTCTTAGCCAGAGTAATAAGATACAAGATGTTGAGATAATCTTTTTCTATACTGTGAAGATGTGTTTCTGCCTAAGGTACAATTTGATTGGTTTAATAAAGAGCTGAATGGCCAATAGCTAGGCAGGACAGGATAGGTGAGACTTCTGGACAGAGATAGGAACTCTGAAAAGAATCTGAGGTGCAGGAGATTCACCAGCCAGATGCAGAGGAAGTTCGATGTACAGTACTGGGAAGAGGTAACAAGCCACATGGCAAAACATAGATTAATATAAACTGGTTAATTTAAGTTTTAAGATCTAGTTGGGAACAAGCCTAAGCTAAGGCCAAGCTTTCATAATTAATAAAAAGTCTCTGTGTCATTACTCAGGAGCTTGTACTCCAAAGAAAGACCGATTATAACAAGAAATAAGTAAAACACAAGTGTGGTGATATATTGTGTACCCTAATACAATTTGCCTGAACATCAGAGAACAGAAAAAGCCACTAGATTAAACATAGAGGCCAGGCAGTGGTGGCACACACCTTTAACCCCAGTACTTGGGAATCTCACGTCTTTAATCTCAGCCCTTGAGAGCTCATGCCTTTGCTTGGGAAGCACACATGTCTTTAATCCCAGGAAGTGATGGCTGAATGTAGAAAGGTATATAAGGTGTGAGGAGACAGGAACTAAAGCCTTTTCAGCTGAGGAAGCTCATTCAGCTAGAGGCCTATCAGCTGAGGCTTTTCAGGCTGAGGAGTCCTAGAGGTAAGAGGTGACTTGTTCCTTTGTCTGTCTGATTTTTCAGTATTCACCCCAATATCAGGCTCTGGGTTTTTTATTATAACATCATTTAGAATCCAATCAACAGGGAAGGAAAAAAGTCAAACTGTCACTATTTGCAAACCATATGAGTCTATACATAAGACACTAAGGACTACTCCTGAAAACCCTTAGACATGATGAGTATTTTGAGCAAGCAGTAGGATACAAAGTCAGCACTCAAACAGGAGAAGCCTGCCTGTAAAACAATAGCAAGCACCCTGAGAAAGACACCAGGAAAAATGTCCGATCATACATACTATCTCCAAAAGTACCTAGGAATAAACCTAATCCCCAAAGTAAAAGACCTCTACAGTGAACACTAAACATTGGTGAAAGGAGGCACTAGAAGATGGGTGGAGTTTCCATGTTCATGGATCAGCCAAATCAAACTCATGAAAATGATTCTACATGACTGAAAGGTAGATAAAGACCAAATGCAATTCCCACCAATGACGTTCTTGATAGAAAGGGAAAAGATGACATAGGAGAACATACTAGTCACACCAGATTTCAAGTTACTCTGTAGAGTCATCATAACAAAACAGTATGGTACTGGCACAAAAGTGCTCCTGCCCACCACGGGAATCAAACAGGACAGAAGTAAACACACACCACTGTGGACACCTGATTTTTTAATTCAGGTACGAAAAGAACATACACTGGGAAAATGTGTCTTACTCAAATGATGCTGGGGAAACTTGATGTCCACACACAGGAGAATGAAATCCAGATCCCTACCACTCGTTCCACACAAAAGTCACTTCAAAATGAATTGAGGACATTAGTGTAAGACCTGACACCGTGGAACTGCATTAGTGTGAGACCTGACACCGTGGAACTGCATTAGTGTGAGACCTGACACTGTGGAACTGCATTAGTGTGAGACCTGACACCGTGAAACCGCTAAAGGGAGATGCAGGCACAGGTGAACACTTCCCCATACAGTGACAGGCAAGACAAACTAAGAAAGAACTCCAACAGGCAAAACACAGTAAGACTGATGGATGCGACTGCATAAAATTAAAGCACATGAATACTTAGTGAAGAGAAAACCCACCTACAGAATAGCAGAAAAATATCTGTCACATATACCACTATCGTGGATTAATATCTAGAATACATAAAGACCTCAAAATATTAAACATCTGAAATAATCAACAAATGGTCAAATTAGTTGAACATAACAGTACTCAAAATAAAAATTACGAAGTGATAAACATGAGAAAACACCAACATTCTTAGCCGTTGAGGAAATGTAAATCAAAATATCTAGATTCCAGTCAGAATGGCTGTCATTAAGAAAAAAAGAACAACTAATACTGACCAATGGGCAGAAAAAAAAAAGAGAGAAATACTTGTAGATGGATAGTAAACCAATAGTTACTATGGGAATCAGAATAGAAGTTCCTGGAAAATTAAAAGCAGGACTATCACGTGACAAGGTTAGAATTACAGTTAGCTGAGATGAGAAGACCAAGTCTGAATGTAGATGACACCACTTCATTTGCTGAGGCCCTGGACAAGCTAGACCCTGGAGGAGGAGGAGGAGGAGGAGGAGGAGGAGGAGGAGGAGGAGGAGGAGAGAAGTCTGGCTGGGTGGAGAGGTGGAAGGGCCTTTTATCTTTTGAAGGATATATAGGCTGGTTCTACAAACTGGCTTCTGATGTAAGGTGTCTCTATGGGGTCATGAGTCTTTGGGTTTGTACTAAAGAGTGGAATAGCTAGAGACATGATAGTCCTGTTTTTTCATTTGTCAGGAACTTCCACTCCAATCCCTGTAATTAATTAACTGTGTTCTTTACGATCAGTCTGCAAGTATTCCCCTCTTGGGCGTCCTTTAGCCAGCATTAGCTGTTGTCTGTTTTCGTCACTGTCACATCATCGTCATCAGCATCCTCACTCCCGCACCATGGTGTAGCCGTGTGATCTTCCACACCTTCCCAGTTCCTGCACAGCGGCACATGATCAAAGGAAGGACATATTTATTAAATGACTGAACTCAAATCTCCTTTAAAGTGCACTTTTATAAGTTTAATATGATTGTGTGTCTGCATGTGATGGAGGTGGCAACAAATTGGTTCATGGATACTCAGAAAATATGCCAAAGAGGTGACAGAGTGGTTTCCATGGTGAGCGGTATCTCAGACTCTGCCAGTGCTTCCTTCTCTATGCATGGCTTCCATATTAGAAGAAACCGGTTATCCTGTGGTCTTCGATCTTCTGGGCGCTTTCTGTCACAAGAGGTCGACACAGAGAAAAGACTAATCACCTTGTGGCCTGTAGCTCTGGCACAGTCCGCCAGTCCCCCATTCATGCTCAGGACTGTCACCATCAGAGCCCAGGCATCATTTACTGTACACAGACACTCACTCATGATTTTCTTCATCTTGGATGCCTGGAGCTGTCCCCAGGTTCCTACCCAGCCTTGCTACCTTTACAAACAAATGCTTTTCGGCACCTTGAGAAAAACTTGTCTATCATTAGCAGACTTCTCTCCATCCACTCTTTTCTATGGATATTCCAGACTGGGCTATAGTTGGAACCTCTGGTCCATTAATAGTTTTCTGTGGCAAGGTATTTGATTGCACTGTGTAAAGATATGTCACTGTGGTTGGTTTAATAAAAAGCTAAATGGACAGTAACTAGGCAGGAGATGCCAAAGAGACATGGAGGGGTTGGATATACAGAATGAAAGAAAGGTAAAAAGCCACATGGTAAAATGTAGATTAATAGAAATGGGTAAATTTAAGTTATAAGAGCTAGTTGGGAACAAGCCTAAGCTATAGGCTGAGCTTTCATAATTAATAATAAGTCTCTGTGTCATTATTTGTGAGCTGGTGGCCCAAAAGAAGTTCGACTACAGTTTTCTTTGACAACCATCTATAAACTCTGAGTTCTTTCACATCTTGGGACCTAAACATGAGGTAGGAGTGCTGTGGGAATCTTCCTGGAGTAAGTTCTCCAACACTAGTGAGAGCTCTTTCACCAGTCCTGCCAAGAACGGCCCTGACAGCGTCCACGACCGCTGGTGTGTTGTTTAAGTTTTCCTGCCCGGCCCACGGTCAGGATAAATCTCTTTTACCTGCCAGTCCCACAGCCGCTCAGACCCAACCAAACATACAGAACATCCCACAGCAGCTGGTGCCCATGCAGCAGGCATCCAACAAGCTCAACATAGCTCTCTACACAGGTCAAGAAACACTTAACTGTTATTCAGGAAAGCATAGTCACTCTTCAGCATGAAACAGAGTAACTGGCAGCGATGGTCCTCTAAAGCCGTAGAGGATGAGACTTGAGTACTGCAGAGAAGAAAGGTGTGTGCCTGGTTTGAAATGAGGAATGCTGTTTTATACCACACAGGCAGGAATAGTCTGAGAAAAAGCCAGAAATGTATTTAAAGGATTAAGGCTAAAGACACAAATGAAAACCAAGGGAGAACAATGCAGATGATACACCAGGAGAATCAACTCATTTGTTCAAGACAGATTCTTAAGGAGTTGGGATGATGAAGAGAAGGAAATTCCATACAATAAGGTAGAAAAGATCAACTTTTAGATACTGACTTATTGATTTGTTTAGTAATGCTGCTTGTATTGCCTGTTTGCCAAGCATGACTTCACTTGCAACCTGGAGAAATAGCTGAAACAAATGAGTCATTGCCCTTAACAACCTTCTGGCTTCTATACATGCTTCTGTGAAATCTTCTTTGCTTGCCCACCCTAATTTCTGGTTTAGAGTATAAAATGAGACTATAAACTGGACCTGGGATCAAAGCCTTTCAGAAGTATCCTGGCTTTGGTCCACAAGCAACATCTCTCTTCCACTCTCACTGGTGTCTGAGTATTTATTCCAGAAAGATTCCTGAAACATGAGCTCTTTTTTGCTTTCTCACACCCCAAACACTTCTCCTCATTCCTCTGTGAAATATCTCTGTTTATATCCACCCTGCTTTGCTGACATTATCTTTAGCACAGTCACTGTACTTCCTCCCCCTCACTGGGCAACCCAGCAAACTGACCTCTCAGCTCTTACAGCTCCACTCTTCCAGAAACACTTCCGCCAAGCTGAAATCCCAAATGTTCACAAGGCCTGCTATTTAATCTTACATGGTAAGTTGCCAAGGTCATAGCAGCCAACCTATTTGGTCGAGCACTTTTCTTAGTGTTCCTGTGACTGCATCTTGTTCCCCATCAAAGTGTCTAGTTCTGAAAAGGCATGATTCCCTCCCTCTTGGACACCACAGAGAAATTGCCACCTAAATGCCAACCTCAGGAACCTTTACACAGTTCACATCCTGGACCTGTGGTAATTGTGCTTGTAATGACTTCATAGGGAATTTAGAGACAGAAAGCAGAGAGGTTCCCCTCACTCAGATTTCAAAACTCACCACAAAGTTGAGCCTTCAGTTTTGAAACACATATAGGGATTTGTTTTTAAAGGCAATTAGGATGTAAAACAGCATTAGGGTGTAAGTTCCATGCTTTCTAGTATTCAATTAGAAGAAATTGCCACATGTAGCAGATTCCTGCCATTTTTACAAACACTGAGAAATTTCAATATGCCATCACAAACATGACCAACATTATCAATATCAAGCTACAATAGCATTTATTTCAAGCTTTGTTTATAAAATTTGAATGGTTGAATTGAGGATTTAATGAATACGTTTGTCACAGCAACTCCTATGGTCTCATGGTCTCTACAGATGAAGCCAGAGTCCAGGTTCTCATGAATCTTTCAGAAACAATTGCATTAATGCATCTGTGTGTTTGCATGGAATAGTTGTGTGGTGTTTTGAAATGTTTCATTTGATAAAGTATCTTTGAGCTCAACTTAATATTAGAACACAAGAAGCCCCACTGAGATGGTGTTTCCTGACTAAGTAGTTGGCACATATTAAAGTTTATGTTGCCAAAATTAATCAATGATATTCAAGTAATTTTAAATTTGTCACCATAACAAGTGACAACTCAGAGGATCTCTTCCATATGATGTTGCAAACATCATCTATCAAACATACATGAATTTGTCTAGGTGAACATGGGCCAGGCACTGATGTGCTAGACTGAGTAAGCGCTTTCATGTTTAAAACTTTGTTGAATGAAAATGAATGTGCATCTTAAGAACAGGACAAAACATATCTTCACAGTCTCATTTTCTCAGAGGAGTGAATCTCAAAATAGTGCAGCAATGCCTTTTACAACCTCCACAGCCAATACAATAGGAGCACAGAGAACTGTAGCAAAGGCATTGAGGGTTTGCTCCAAAAACGAAGTGCTCTCTTTTTTTATACTCTCAAGCTTATTTTTCAAATTATTTATTTCTGCATTCATTTCCTCAGATTTCTTCTTATATCCTTCAGCAAGCAATGCCTTTTGGGCCTAAGAAAGTCAAAGTGGAGACAGAAATAAAGATTTTTAAATCCCAAAGGTATAATTTGTTTAAGATCTTTGTCAAACTGTCTTTAGTTTACTCTGAGAAATGATTTCTCAGTTACCAAAATAACATAGTGCAAACAACATCGTCTGAGCTGGAACCATGTGTTGGAGGCAGCACAGTTTGAATGGCTAACACTGCCCCAACATTACTGTTTTGCTACCATGCTCGCACAGATCATTCTCAGTCTGCTGGGCTAGCGAGGCAGACATGGTGGCAGCCGACTGACTGATTAAGGACTGTATTGGGATACAGTCTTGCAGATGGACAGAAGAGAGTCATTCAAATTCCCTGTGCCAACTCGAAGAGGCTATCTACCCTAGAGAAAGGAGTGGCCAAGTTCAGAAGCTGTCGTTTGCTACACAATTCCTTGGAGATTTCAGACATTTTATATCATCATACAATATCCTGAGAGTCTGTGGGCCCCGGATAACCTTGGCCTCAAGGCAAACTGACTGCCACTCTTACTGCCTGTGCCTGCTTAAAGTAGGTTTAGTGAATCCTCATGAGATCATCTTAAAATCTCTCACACCAAAAGCTCAAATGCTATCAACATCCTGCAGTGTCCAGCTGCAGCGATGTATACCTGCATTGTCCAGAATCTAAATATAGAGCAAAAATCAAAGACATCATGGAAAAAGAGACATTGGAGTCTTTCTATGAGTCCCAAACAATAACTCATAGCAATGATGTTTCCTCTCATGACCCACCTGCAGCTGCTTCTCCAGCATCGTCTTGTGGTCTTTGATGAGCTGCTCTCTCTCCAGCAGCAGCTTCGTCCTCAGTTGCTCTAGGTTTTCCTTGTGACTTCTCTCCTGAGCCTCCATCAGTTGCTGCTGCTCCTTCTGCTTCTGTCTTAGCAGCTCCTGTCCCTTCTCAGCCGCCTCCTTCTGGGCCCGCTCCTCTGTCCCAGGAAGATTCAGGGAGGGAAGAAAGTAATGGAGATTCAGGATGGATGGGGGAAAAAAGTGATAGAGATTCAGTATGGATGTGGGAAGAAAGTGATGGAGATTCAGGATGGATGTGGGAAGAAAGTGATGGAGATTCAGGATGGATGGAGGAAGAAAGTGATGGAGATTCAGGTTGGATGGGGGAAGAAAGTCATGGAGATTCAGGATGGATGGAGGAAGAAAGTGATGGAGATTCAGGATGGATGGAGAAGAAAGTGATGGAGATTCAGGTTGGATGGGGGAAGAAAGTCATGGAGATTCAGGATGGATGTGGGAAGAAAGTGATGGAGATTCAGGATGGATGTGGGAAGAAAGTGATGGAGATTCAGGATGGTTTGGGAAGAAAGTGATGAGGATTCAGGATGGGTCGGGGGAAGAAAGTGATGGAGATTCAGGATGGATGGGGGAAGAAAGTGATGGAGATTCAGGATGGGTTGGGGGAAGAAAGTGATGGGTCAAGTGGACCATCAGCATTCCAGAACCCAGAGAGCAATTCAAATCTGAAAGGAAGCCATAGACTCCACACTGGTCCATGCCATAGAGAGAGTATGTCTAGGGTGATGGAGGAGCCCCTGCCCATCTAGCTGAAACACAGACTGGACTTCCTGTTGCTCTCAGAGTGAGCATCCACAAAAGGATAGAAAGCTGCTAATCTGGGAATGGGTTTACTGGGGCTTCTATCAGGAAGCCTTGTGGGAATCTGACCCCTCCTGAAAGCCAAGAGACATGCTCCTGTACCTGCAATGGCCTTCTCCCCAGCAGTGAGGGCTGTATCTGCCTGCAGGATGGAACTCTCAATGGTGGCCTGTGAGTGCAGAAAGCTCTGGAAGACTTCACTTGCCTGCAGAACCAAGAAGGAGCACAGAATCTCGATAAGTCCTGGGAGAATACCTGTACAGGTGAACACAATCTCCACTGTGCCTCACTGTTAAAATGTTGTGGTGAAGCCTGCAGACTGCCCGTGCTCTTCAGAGGAACTAGATACTTCCTGATCCACGGCTCCCCCAGTCATCCTCGCTAGTGCCACCTGCCTCCACCTGCTCCCAGAAGCAGCCTGTCCACATCATGTGCAGATGTGCTCACTGCCACCTATGACGCTTTCAAATATCCAGTGTATCCCAGTGTAAAATGCTGCATAATTGTGTGGGTTTCACTTCCTTGCTGGATGTATTCATGGGCAAGTCATTCACCTGCCTGGGCCTTGTGGTTCAGATGTGTAAACTGTCCACAATAGTGGTGGGCGTCACCCAAAGCATTTTAGATAACTAAAAAGAGGTCTAAGGAAAGAAATCACCATCGTGTCATTGGCAAAAACAAAGCAATATGTTAGTTGTGTTCTTACATTTATTACACCCTCATTGGTGTGGTTTGAAAGAAAATGGCCCCCAAAGAGAATGTCACTATTAGGAGGTGTGGCCTTGTTGGAGCAGGTGTGGTCTTGTTGGAGGAAGTGAGTCACTGTGGAGGTGGGCTCTGAGATCTTATATATGTTCAAGATACTACCCAGTGTTTAGTTCACTTCCTATTGCCTGCAAGATGTAGAATTTTCCAACACCGTGTCTGCCTGCATGCCACCATACATACACCCAGTCACCATGTTTCCTGCCATGATGATAATGGACCAAACCTCTGAAACTGTAAGCTGTCACCACAATTAAATGTTTTCCTTTATAAGAATTGCTGTGGTCATGGCGGCTCTTCGCAGCAATAGAATCCCTAACTAAGACACCCATAGGTAGACCATTCTGACAGAACCATGAAGTTATCACTCAGAAGGAAATCACTTATTTAGTTGACTTTCACATGGATCCTTCTTGAGAACTAAGACCTGTGTACCTTGTAAATTGCCAGCACTTAGCACCTCAACACCAAAGTGTTATTAATTTGCTATTCTGTCTCTCCTGGAGTCCAGAAGCCCTCCCTCTTTCTTTAGAAGTGAGTGTCTTCAGGCATAAGCAGTAAATAGCAGCCATTAAAAGCTCTGTGTGGTTACAGGGATGGGCTAAGGGGAGAGCACACTGCAAAGCCCTGGCTTTGGTCCCAGTGCCAACATAAAGCTAAAGGTACCATGCTACCCTCAGGTTTTCTTCTTCCTCTCAGGCCGTGCTGTGTGCTCAGGTTTCACGACACACCCTTCCCTCTGCTCTGAGCTCCTGTGCTCCCTGCTCCTCACCTTCACCCCTTTCCTGGACACCTGCCAATAGTCCTTCTCAATCTTCTCCCTGGTGTCCATGTAGAGTCTGTGTCCTCCAGCAATGGAGAATGTCCCAGCTGAAATACTTTCTGTGAGTGCTTTCGCGAGATGATTCAGTTCTTCCTGGCAGAATTTCTCTGATGCCTCTTCATTCTTCAACAGGAAATCTGCCCTCTTGAGCACTATTAATTCCTGTAAGGAAAATGAACAGAGGTGAAATGAGATGGAAGGAATAGAGAAGATACAATTTCCAACGATTCATTAAACGGCCGGTCATTTCTCATGAGAAAGCGTTCTAGTTTAATGAGACTCAGAATCAATCTGAGACATAATCTCAATCTGACTTAATTCAGAATCTTAAAACTGCACAAAGCAATGGGTAACTTGACTGTCCTGATCACTAAGACTCTCTGTTAAAGGATGGCTACATCCTTCACTCTTGATTCCTGCAGCCTTCACGTCCTGTGGTTCTATTGTAACGATGAATGATACAACAATGAATACTAGGAGACGCCAGCAATGAAACTTTTGTACAAGGAACTTTGTTTCCTGAGAATGAGAGGGTTTGTTCAGAAAATGTCATTGGCTCAGGGATGAGCTGTGAGCATTTGGGGGGATTGCAATCCACAGACATATTGACAGAACCCACCAAAAGTATTAAGAAGTCTGTATTGTTTTTTCCAACCATTAGAGAGATTTCTGGGTTAAAAGTACCTGAGGTTTGGGAAGGGTTTATGTACTTTTGCAACTACATTCACTATGAGCACACAGCATGCGTCGCATTAAATAAGACACACCTGTGGTCAATGAAGGCCGAGCTACAGCCTTGAAGGGGTAGAGTCATGATAGTTAATGATGAAAACATTACCAGCAGCTTCTTCTGGAATTGCTGATTTTCGTCCTTGAAGGAGTGCTCCATGAAGACAGCAATGGCTTCCTTCTCACAGGCTGTGTGCACATCCAGCAGCTCCTGGAGCGTGTCTGTGGGGAGCCTCAGTCGCTGGGCCATCTGCTCACTGTAGTGGTCAGCTGCCTTCTGCACAGCTGCTGAGTTCTCACGCTGGGCCAGAGTTGTCACCGCATCATCCAGACAAGGCACAGCTCCACTGTTGATGGCATCCACATAGGTCGTCACCAGAGTCCCCAGTCCTTCACGAGCCAGGAGTTTTAGGAGAAGTAAATTAATGGGATCTAAGATTCTGAGACTGTGTTTTGAAAATTACACACACACACACACACACACACACACACACACACACACGCTACACATCTCTCAGCTAGAAAGATAACTCAGCAAGTTAAGAGCATATACTGCTCTTGCAGAGGACCCAAGTTCAATTCCCAGCACTCACATTGAATGGCTCACCATAACCTGTAACTCCAACTTCAGAGGATCCAATGGCCTCTTCTGGTCTCAATGGAGACCTGCATTTATTTGTACATAACTCACACAGAGACACATGCATACATATAACTGAAAATAATACATATATACATATCCTTATGCCATCAATTTCTTTTTTATTTGCCTTTCATTTTTATGGTTTTTCCAGTCCACAGTGATTTTTTTAAAAATTTATTTTAAAAAAATCTACCTTTTTCTAATAAATTCAGGTGCCTTTGGGAAATGTAACTTACCAATTAATATTTTAATAGAAAATAAATTACACAAGTAGACTAATGAAACAACATACAGCAGATCATGTTTACTGCTAACTCTAAAGTGTGGGTTTGCAGGGACTTAAACACTGGTACTTATATTGGAGATACTTTAAACTTCAAAAAGACGTTTCACATTCTCATTTCAAAGAATAATTAATATAGAAGACCTCCCCTGTAAAAACAGTATATATCTGCTGTAGTGTTCTTAATAATGATTTATTATCAGTTGAGAGTTTCTTCAGATGTGTGGAAGCCATAGATACCAGATACAAAGCTTGCAGTTTTGAAGGTATTGAATCCTCAGTGAATAATTATAAAATATATACATTTCTTCATATTAAGATGTATGCATACCATCATTGTGTATAGAATCAATAAAAATAACATATATTGTAATATATTCAATATGCATTACTCTATACAAAAGTGTGATAAAAATACTCACGATTCCCAGTGACTTTAATTCCCTCTCTGAGGGTCTTGATCTTTGCATAGGTAAAGATGTAAGAAACAAAAGCCCTTGTTTGTTCCTGGAACTTAGGCTCCAGTTGGTCTTCTGAGATAGTCTCAATTTTTCGTAAGAGTTCTTTGTCATTCGTTGGCCGGTCAAAGACAAAACATTTCCTTTTAGGAAAGAAATGTCTGATGCACTCCCTGGGCAAATTGGATGCTTGGACTCTGGGATTGTTGCCTAGTGTCAGGGGAAACAGAAAGCAACGGGAATAGTCTTAGAGCAGAGAGCAAATGATGGAGGCTCTTGTGTATGTGAAGGGTTCTGCACTCACAGGTCTCTTTACCATACACATCTCTTTACCATAAGCATGCAATACTTCTTTGCATGTCAAAAGTATAGCAAGTTTGTACTTGGTAGAAGTCTGGTGAAATATTTCAGGAGACACTTGATTCCACTGGAAGAGCATATGGCTGAAATCCACAACCTGAACATGGCATCAAGCATACTGTAGTTGTGTGTCCTGTTGACTGAAAGGCAAAAGGCTGAATGTGATTTTTGGCCTGATCATTCCTTTGTAGTAAGGGAGCTGTGGAGCTCAAAAGAAAAAGTCACACAAATGAATGGAACTAGAAAAAAAAACCATCCTGAGTGAGGTAACCTAGACCCAGAAAGACAAACACGGTATGTATTCACTCATAAGGGGATTCTAGATGTAAAGCAAAGGATAACCAGGCTACAATCCACAACCCCAGAGAAGCTAGGTAACAGGGAGGACCCTAAGAGAGACATGCATGGATGTCCAGGAAGAGGAAATAGATAAGATCTCATGAGTAAACTGGGAGCATGAGGGGAGGTAAGGGGAGGTAGGAAGAGAACTTGAGGGAATGGGATGGTTGAGTTGGGGCAGGGACAGAGAGGGAGAGCAAGGAGAGAGATATTTTGATAGAGGGAACCATTATGGGGTTAGGGAGAAACCTGGTGCTAGGGAAATTCCCAGGAATCCACAAGGATGACCCCAACTAAAACTCCAAGCAATAGTGGAGAGGGTGCCTGAACTGGCCTTCCCCTGTAATCAGATTGATGACTGATGTACGGGGTAGCTGTTCTCACCATGCCCTGAAGCACCACTCCTAGTGAAGTAGCAGGTAAATGCTATACCTGCCTATGACCTTGAGGTACATGCCCCTGGGGCATGGCCACTGGGATCTTTAAGACCTAGGATGTACATGCACAGCTCCCTCTTCGCTCCTCATGGTTTTGGATGCTGGGACAGACCAGGGCTGACCTCTCCAGAGAACAGGGTTGGACCGTGCCTCACCCTTACAGGATCCTGTGACAAATTCCTTTATTTTGTCTTGTGAGTTCCCTTTCCTAATAAATTCCTTTGCCCCTAAAGTAGACTCCATGGATTTCTCCCATTATCTGGCGCCCAACATGGGGCAGGAACCCACGACCCTGAGATTAAGAGTCTCATGCTCTACTGACTGAGTTCACAACTGCCTGATGCCCTCTTCTTGTGTTCAGATGTACATGCCATGGTACCCATGAACATTACTCAATGATCAACTTTGTACTGAAAACTCTCCATGACAGTTCCAAGATGAGATGGTCCATCATACTACACCTCTAGCCAGAATCTCAGACAACCTTACCCATTACTCTGAGACTAGCTGCAGACTCTATGGCTAGTCCTCTTGAGACCTAACTATCTGAGCTTTCTTATAGGACACCACAGAGATATCATTGCCCCCTAAACATCAGGAAGCAATTCCTATTTAAGATAATTTGTATACTGATATAAATATAGAATTAAATTCTTGTATTATACATATATTTCTACTCCTATTTGAAATATCTTGTATATTGATACAATTGTAAAATTATAGTTGTCATACTGTATGTATGTTCTACCTCTGTTAGGATATTTTGTATATTGATATATATTTAGGATTATTGTCATATTGCATATTGTACTATACATTTCTACCTCTGTTTAAGATATTTTGTGTATTGTCCCAATTTTGAGGTCATTGTCCTCTTACTGGACATTTGTTTACAGGCTGCTTACCTTGTTTGTATGAAGCCTTAGTCCTTAGGTTATTTCAGTAGATAAGACTTATAGATTTATAGTCAAATGCTTGTCATCTCTATAGTTACATTAGTTAGGTTGTCCAGATTTACAGTTACATAGGTCAGATGAATAGGTAATCTTCAAACACTTCATAGACCTAGAGAATATGGCATTTAAATAACTTAGAATTCTGCTGATGTGAGACACAATTGCTCCTGGCAGCACCAACCTGATCCAGAGAGAATGCTGGGCTTCTAAGACACTCCAATTGGAAGTTTTTCTTCTTCCTGATGCATAATGGCCTACTGGGTAATGCATAATGGCCTACTGGGTAAAGAACTGCCCTTGCTTCGACTGCTGACAGTACGAATGCTGTCCTTTCTGGATGAGCGGGACACAAGGAAAAGCAACTACCGGACTCTGCCGAGACACGGTAAGATGGTCTTTCGAAGTACCTGCTTCTGAAAATGGTCTGTTAGATATTCCAGGCCTGTAACCAAATTGGATGCCCCAACAGTGCTGAGAAACTAGGTGACTGTCCAGGCTGCCATCTGTCTCTGTCTATTCTCGTAAGATTTCCAAAAGTTGCTTGCATGCATTTCCTGTTTTCTCAGGGATTATTATATTCATTCTCAAGTCTTTGATGGGATTGAAGACTAATAGTTACAGTTACAATCTTCTTGTATCTTAACTAGAACATACTAAGTACTAGATTCAGATTCTTCAGGATAGGACAGCTTTTGGAATAATCTTTGTAATATGCCATTTACCTATGTTCTAGACATCTCTGGATTTTAGTATGTATGTGTCTCTTGTTTGACGTTGTTCTTGTTGGTTGTGGTCTCATTTGTTTGGGTCATTACCCTTTATTTCTCCTAGACAATACTTAATAATAATTCCTATTGTATATAGTTTTATATTAGGTTATAACTTTCTTATTTAGACAAAAGGGGGAGATGTAGTGGGAGCTGTTCTCACCATGCCCTGAAGCACTGCCCCCAGTGAGGTGGCAGGTAACTGTTACACCTGCCTATGACCTTGAGGTACATGCCCCTGGGGCATGACCATGGGACCCTTAAGACCCGGGATGCACATATGCAGCTTTTTATTTGATACCTCATGGTTTTGGATGCTGGGACAGGCCAGGGTAGAGCTCTCCAGAGAACAGCATTGCACCATGGCCTCACCCTTCCAGGATCCTGCAACAAATTCCTTTATTTTGTCTTGTGAGTTCCCTTTCTTAATAAATTTCTTTGCCCCTAAAGTATACTCTGTGGATTTCTTCCTTTAGACTACCCCAATTGCCATCATAGAACTTCAGCCAGTAGCTGATGGAAGCAGATGCAGAGACCCACAGCCAAGCACTTGGCCAAGTTTCTGGAGTTCAGTTGAAGGGAGGGGGTAGGGATTATATGAGCAAAGGGGTCAAGATCATGATGGGGAAACCCAGAGACAGCTGACCCGAGCTAGTTTGAGCTCACTGCCTACCACAGTTTCAAGACAGCAAAGAGAGGAAAAGGAGACAGAGGAGAGCTGGCATTCCTCACAGGCTTCATCAGCGCCTCTCTTAGATTAATAACGTCTGTGCAAAGGTTAATAACGTCCGTGCAAATGGTTGATAGGCCATTTAAATATCATTAATATCACTGATCCTGACACTGTAGCATGAATAAAAATGGGTGGCTATGACTGTTAAATAGACTGTTGTGATGAATTATGATAGATACTGAGAAGACATAGACTGAAAAGACACGTCTGTCGGTTTATTTAGCACACAGCTGTTTTGCAGAAAACATAACCAACCCATCATTTGAAAAGCTATGTTCCTCCATGAGAAGAATAATGTAGAACAATGCGAAATATATTCTGAGATGGGCTATGTATGATAAATTTATGAGTAAGAATTATGTTGCCAACTATATCTTCAAGGAAGGAAGGCACAAAAACAGGCAATACAAATGTCTGGACTTGGAGACGTTTATAAGCTTTATACTCTAGATGCTAAAGTAAAACTGTAAAGAACTTGGCTTTGAATAATTTTGCTGTGCTCTAGGCTCTACTTTTCTCAACAGAAATTAAACACCAGTTCCCAGGCATTATCAGCCAATGACCTATCAACATTCCTGCAGATGTCCATCCCACTGCAAATACAAAAGGATCCCACAAAGGATGGAAGCAGCTCAGCAGATCCCAGCCCTTCCCAGCCCCCATCCCAGCATTCCCTGTACCTGGGGTCAGCTTCAGTGCATTATCCAGGTACTGGTCCTCCGTGATGACTTCTCCATTTAACTTCAGCTCCAGCATGAAATCTCGAACAGTCCAGATGAAGTCTGGAAAGAAACTCACAAACTCTGTGGAATTCTTTATTTCATCAGGATTGGGGGAAGACTTTACCCTGATCAGCTCAGTGAGTTCTGTGACATAACTGGCATTCAGTTAAGAAAAAGTGAATTCGGGGCTGGAGAGATGGCTGGCTCAGAGGTTAAGAACACTGGCTGTTCTTCCAGAGGTCCTGAGTTCAATTCCCAGCAACCACATGGTGGCTCACAACCATCTGTAATGAGATCTGGTGCCCTCTTCTGGCCTGCAGGGATACATGCAAACAGAACACTGTATACATAATAAATAAATAAATAAATCTTTAAAAAAAAAAAAAGAAAAAGTGAATTCATACACACATTCTCATGATTCTCTTATTAAAAATAAACTACAACAAACACTCTTTTCTACCCTGGGTCTCTTCTGCTCACAAAAAGCCACACAGTGACAGGGCAGGTCAGTGCCTCCATATGCATTCCAGAGCACTCAATGAAACATGGTGGCTCAGGTCCTGCAAGGATACTGCAGCTGCTCCAGGGCCTGGTGGTTGATGGTGTTCATGCTGTTGTAGACGAAGGTGCTGCTCAGAAGCACGGCCAGGGCGAAGATCCAGGAGTCATTCTTAGGGTCACCCTGGAAGACACATGAGGGCAGAGGGCTGAGGAGAGCTCTCCTCAGGGAGAGCAATATGCAGTATAGGACTCACGTGTATTATATATTTACATGAAAAAGCCTTATGGGTTTAAGTAAATTCACACACACACACTCACATACACACGTAAAGGTCTGGGGACATAAATCAATGGTAGAGCAGGTGCCTAGCATATGCAAGGCCCTCACTCAGTTCCTAGTAATGAGGAAGACAGAGAGAGATAGAGAGCCAGAGAAAGTCTATAGGTCTCTACCATTTCAGATAAGGTGTTTGTGGTGGAATATTATTTTAAGGTGTGTTACATTTGTTTATGCTGTGGAACATTTGTCTAATGATGCAAGGATGTATTGCATTTTTTTTATGTTGCATCTGCATAACTCTGTGAAGCTGCGTTACTTTGCCTGTCTAAAACACCTGATTGGTCTAATAAAGAGCTGAATGGCCAATAATAAGGCAGGAGAAAGGATAGGCAGGGCTGGCAGCAGAGGGAATAAATAGGAGAGATCTGGAGGGGAGGGAAGAGGATCAAGGAAAGAGAAAATGAGGAGGGCTCAAGGGGCCGACCACTCAGCTACACAGCCAGCAACAGAGTAAGAAAGAAAGGAAGATTACAGAAATAGAAAAAGGTAAAAGCCCAGAGGCAAAAGATAGTTTAAGGAAAGCTGACTAGAAACACACCAAGCTAAGACCAGGCTTTCATAAGTAAGAATAAAACTTCTCCTGTGTGATTTATTTGGGAGCTGGTTGGCAGGCCCCCAAAAAAGCCAAAGAATAAAGTGTAAAATAAAAACAATCAACAACAGATATTTCCTATTCAAAGACCACAAACATAAATGACAATTAACAACTTTGACAATTATGAGGAGAATTTCTTCATTTATGAGAGGATTCAAATATTTACAGTGTTTTCATTTCCTAGGGCACTCAGTGAAGGATGTTGGAATTTCTTACTCTATAAATATGTGCTATAGTATAATATATCACAATAAGTGCAACTCATGAGTCCAACTATATCTAATTAAATTTAACAAAGATGTTTTTCAGAGAACTACTGTTTTTCCTACTGTACTTATGTTTACAAAAGCTATTCTTTTGTACACAAGCCTCTTCCAACCTTACCCTGCACCATGTATGGGATCACAGGAGACTATCTAAAAACAAGATTTACGGCTGGGGATGCTGTGAATATGTTGCTCTGATTGATTAATAAATAAAATGCTGATTGGCCAGTAGCCAGGCAGGAAGTATAGCGTAGGTGGGATAAGGAGAGAGGAGAATTCTGGGAAGTGGAAGGCTGAGTCAGGAGATGCTGCCAGCCACCGCCACCATGAGAAGCAAGTTGTAAGTTACCAGTAAGCCACAAGCCACATGGCAACTTATAGATTAATAGAAATGGGTTAATTTAAGATATAAGAACTAGATAGCAAGAAATCTGAGCCATTAGGCCAAACAGTTTAAATAATATAAGCGTCTGTGTGTTTATTTGGGTCTGAGTGGCTGCGGGTCTGAGCAGGACTGGAGATAACTCCAGCTACAATTTACCTGCTCAATTAACCTGTAATATATTGGATCAAATCACTCACTCCAAGGTCCAGAAACAAAAGTGTATTTTGGCTGATAGCATGAGGTCTGATCTCTCCTAGAAGTGAAATCCAATAGGCCAGTGTCCTCTCAGCCACCACAGTTCAGGCTTTAGACTTTACAAACAGATGACAACAGATTACAAACAGCAAAGAGACAGGGGAAAAAACCTAAAAGGGACCAACCTGAGCACTAGCCTTACCTTTTCCACATCCCCCAGGCCCTCGGTGTCCAGGAGGACCAGGGTGTGCTTTGGCTTGGTGGGATGTGGCACACACCACATCCAGATGCCCTTGGTCTCTGACTGCACAGTGGAGCCCAGAGGGAAGCCTGAGGGAAGAGGTGAAGTGTTCTGTTTTGCATGTGGTAGAATGTCTCCCACAGCCTCATGTGCTGAATACTTGATGACCACCTGGTGGCACTATTTGGAGAGGTTCTAGAGCCTTTGGGGTTGGGGCCTAGCTGGAGGAAGGTCACTGGGTCACTGACTTTGAAGGTTATAATTGGTTCCCAGGGCTCTCCTCCTCCCTGCTTCTTGTCCACCATGAGCCACCTCTACGAACGCTTACAGCCATCATCTTCTCCCTCAATATGAGTCCAGAGTGAATGGACCAAAGGACAATGGAGTGAGTCTCTGAAACTGTGAGCCAAGACAAGTGCTGCCTCCTTCTGCTGCTCTTTCTGGAACTATGGTCACAACTACATGAATGGACACTAACAGCAGATCCTCCAAGCAGCAGTGTTACAAAGTCAGACACATTTGGACTGTGAATTCCTACCATGTAAGATGGTGCTTTCTCTATTTTCTCAAGACTCTCATTATTAGGCATCTATTTCAAACTATAGGGGACATTTAACATGAGAATGATGTGACACAAAGATTCCAAATGGAAACAAACAGGCATCCAAGAATCAGTCAGCCAACATGGAGGGCTCTAGTAACTATAATACAGTATTCTGAAGCCAATAAGGTGTCATTTACCATAAGCCCAGCACTTAGGCTGAGAAAGAATGATTGCCACTGGTCCAACACTAGCCTGAGCACTATGGCTATCACTAGGCCAACCAGGGATACATAGCAAAATCCTAGCTCTTAAAAATAAAGGTCTTTGGAAGAATGATGTGTTAGTGGGAGTCACTTGTAAGAGGAGAGTCAAAAGGAGAATGGCTTAATATTTTTGCATTCAAAATAATTAACAAGACAAAGTAAAACATGTCTTTAGTTCCATAACTCAGGAGGTAGAGGCAATTGGACCTATGTGAGTCCAGAGATTGCCTGATCTACATAATAAATTCCAGGTTAGCTAGGGCTACAAAGGGAGACCCTGTCTGAAGAAAAACAAAAAGAAAGAAAGAATGACTAAAGGTAAAACAACCCAATGTGATTAAAAAATAAATAAAAGTGTGTGAAGTCCAATAAATATTTTTAAGGTCATACCTTGCCAAATATTCTTATATTCTTAAGGAAATGATCAAGGAAAACCTATTGTATGAGGCAAGGGGCTAACACAAAGGATCCTGGAGCTCAGAGCATTAGAAAAGACCCTTCTTGAGCACTTTCGAGAGAATTTTTTCTTAATGTAAGGAAAGGATTAGGGACAGATAGTGTGGGGTGGTAATTTCGTGATGAATCCAGCATGAAAGTCTGGCTGTGCTGAAAGGAGCTGAGCTTCCTCTGTTAGGCCTGGCAACGAGATGCAGACCAGACAGAGGTGGAGTCAAGCCGTTAGCAGCACTCACCGTGATTCCGGCCAGCCAGGCAATTCATCAAGTAGGACTTCCCTGTACGGTACAATCCAACGATGGCCACGACTACCGCTGGCTGGGAAATTGTGTCTAGAATCTCTACTGCTTCCCGGTTCACCGACAGTTGCTCATTGTGGTTTTCCACCAGACAAATGGGGGCCATCATTTTCGGTCCACTGGCCATAGCAACTTGTCCACCTAGGAGAATCTCCCGACACAAATGAAATTACAGCTCCTCTGTCTCAGCTTACCCAAGCACCCAACAACTTAAGACTGGGGAGACTTCTACATTGTCCGCATGTAATCTTACATCTGCAGGCTACAGGGGACTCTCCATCACTCTTCACAGTTTCTAAGGACGCTTTGTTGAAACACTGCTGTAATCTGCAGAGTAACGATGTAAGAATAAAGCCAAAATGACTGTTAACTGCCCTGGAGTCCTACAAGATGCTGAGCCGTACAAAGGATACCTTAAGTGTGTGACTCCACTGAAGTGGAAAAGTATCTGCAAGGTATATTCTTAGACCCACAGTGCACATGAGACTGTTGAGTTTTTAAAATCCCAAGTAAGCAACTCATAGAGAGTACTAAAATCATGACAAACAAGCAAAATGACAGACTCCTTGGTTCTAA
Source organism: Peromyscus aztecus (assembly GCA_902168405.1). Lineage (NCBI taxonomy): Eukaryota > Metazoa > Chordata > Mammalia > Rodentia > Cricetidae > Peromyscus > Peromyscus aztecus. Next base: position 20,927 of record CABHPQ010136081.1, read on the forward strand.
GCCCTAGTCTCTCCATGAACAGACTTTTAAAATGAGGAAATGATACTATGGGAATTTCAAAAACCAACTGGCATACCGCAGCAGCTGCGTAGATAGCCAACTGAAGCGATGGCACAACCATAACAGCAGGAAATCGCAGGCTATCTTTGCTTCCCTTCCCTGCCTCTCTCCAACCTGGCACATGCTTGGTCTGCGGGGAGCACAGAAGACTTTAACTGCATGTAACAGGCTAACCCAGGGCTAACATTTCTAATCTGTTTTGCCTCACTTGGACTCAGGAGATCACATTCTTGAATGTGATACTGACAGCTCAAGATACAAATAAATAGATAAAATCTTCTTTGTAAAATTAAAAATTTTTGTGCATTAAAAGACTCTATCCAGAGTGAAAAGGTAACCCAAGAATGGGTGAGGAATATTAAATATGACCTATGTTTTATTGGATTAATATCTCAACAGAGAGCTCCTTCAATCTATCATAAACTACTCAACTGAAGAATGGGCAAAGCATGGCACTAGACATTTCTCCAAAGAAGGTTTGCAAATGGCAATAAACACAAGACATAATATTCATTGTTTGCCACTAATCACCATGGAAAGTCTGAGGCACATTACAATTTTTAAAATTTTATTTTAAAATGATTTCAATTTGAGAATTGGAGAACACTAGATTGAAAGATAAAGTGTTTGCTTTCCAATGAGAAAATGTCAAAGATGAGAGTCTATTGGGAAAATGAGGATTCCAAATGAAGAAGCCAATTAGGTATAAAATTCCTCTTTTGGGGAGGCAGGGGAGCTTGTTTCAGAGTCTGTCCTCACAGAATCTGATGTTCATTGACTACTCAGGGTTAACTGGACTTAAGTCTTGCTTCTGTCAAATCTAAGCATTTGCTTGAAATCAAATTTAGTCTTGCTTGTTTGTATTTTAAGGGGGAAAAAAGGTTATTTCAAGGCTCAGTTCGTTTTGTTGCTCAAAAGTCTGTCAAGCCCAGCTTTCAGGAAGTGCCACTGGAAACCACAGGCATCGTTTTGTACCCACTAGGATGGCTACCACATAGGACAAAACCAAGAATAAATGAATGTGAACCAGGATGTGAAAAGGTAGACTTTTGCAGTGTTATTAATAGGAGCAAAAAGTGATAATATCACTGTGGAAAACAGTATCATTATCTTTATAACATTAACCATAATAACATGGGATCCAATTCCACTTTTGTTTATACACAGTACATGAAAAATTGCAAACAAGGACTTGGACAGACATTAAACACCAATGATCATGGCAGCTGTATTCACAATACCCAAAATGTGCGGACAACTCAATCTCCCACCAATAGATAGATGACTTATCATAATGTGATAGCCCACACAATTGAATATAACCCAGTCAGAGAAGGGAATGAAATTCTACTCCATGCTACAACGTGGATGACCTTTATGAGGACATTATGCCAAGGCAGGAGAATGTTCAGAATCCTGAGAATTCAAATACAGGCAAAGTTGCTTGAGAAGAATGATCAGCTTCTCTGCAGCTTACTCCCATATATGAGAATAAGATAAAGAGCATGAAAAATGCATACACCATTGTGTGCGTGAGTGTATGTGTGTAATCACATTCTATACATCGTCAAAGACAATTTTGACTATGTACTTTGCTTAGTGAAACTCAGTGGTATATGAACTAAATTTATTTCTGAATAGATATTTTTACAACCCTACTCTGAGTAGGGTATAATTTAGAGACAGACAAAACTGTTCTCTTTAGATTACAATTGACTGTTAGCTCCTTGGCAAGGATGGTGTTTTTCTGTAGGCCAGAGCTACAGCAGGGCCTGGCAAAGTGGGCAGTCTCCCCACCCAGGGCTCTCCCCACTGCGCTTGCTGCTGTGCTGAGTTGAGGATGCCAGGGCATTGCATCCAGAGACCTCAGAGTGTCTGGTCAAAGGGGACAAACTGAACTACCCCAGAATTAAAGCCAGCTACAGACTCCCAAAGACCAAACCACTGCCCTTGCTGCCTCTGCTGCCACTATAAGTCAGATTAAGTCAAGGTCAACACTCAGTTGCTTGTAAAGTAAACTCACCGGATCCTTTCCCTAAAGGTCCCAGCACAGTTCTCACCTGCCTGGTGCTCGCCCCTTGTTCTTCTCTTTCTTCTGCTTTTCATTCCTCCTTTATATAAGATCACAGATCACACACTGCAGCAGGACTGAAATTGAAAGTAAAGTTACCCAAGAGATTGCAAACGATGAACGGTGGCGATTCTACAACCTTCAGGGCAGGGATGAAACAAGGAAGGCATGAACAACAGTAATTCTAGGTCTCAACCAGAAACGCGGTCCCACCAACACCCTTTTTCTCCCATCATGCAAGAGTTCTGAGGACTCTTCCACATACGTCCCCCCATCTGGCTAGAGTTTCCTAGACACACAAGACAACAGAAATCCATGCACAAACACAAGCAGAACTATGTGGCTCAACACTGTAGTAAGACTTTTTTTTCCTTAGTGGAAATGCCTGAATGTTTTATTTGTGAAGAGCTTTGAGTATTTTGAATATGTATTTTCTAATACAGAGGGAGTTTATCAAGAAACCATTTTCAAATAAAATAATTAGAGCTGGGAGTGTCAGCACATACCTCTAATCCCAACACTCTGGAGCTAGAGGCAGGAAGACAGCCAGAGCTACAGAATAGTCCCTGTCTCGATAAATAAACAAATGAGAGTGTTTCTCCAGAACCCTACAGTCCGCTGGGCTGAGAACTGCCTCAGGGGTCTTTAAATGTCTCTTGCTTACAGGCTGAGCTAGTGAAGATGGTCATGCTGCACAGCCTGGAGAGAAGCCTGATCAAGAAGAGGAGAGATATTGGGCAGGCATGGCAAGTCCTGGAACCCACCATCAACTCTGTTTCTACACAACACATGGAGGACAGGGGCAAGAAGTGGTGATGAGTGACGCGGTATGAGCAATAGCTAGGGCCTGGGAAACGGATCTGAATATCTTCTGATAAGGACAGATGCTCAGTCATTCTGAGTGTAGGGCTCTAGGTGACCGGTATGCCCCAAAGTCACACTGGGAGTGAGCCCTACTTCCTACAAGATTTATTAATCACCATAACCTCCCCAGTATGCAAAGAGCATGTGCCTGTTTAGGAGGACACATTTATTCTGAGGTGATATGGGTTGTAGTATTTAAGAGTGAGGCATCATGACATCTTAAATTTCTCTTTAAACAGTTCATCAAAGAAAGAATACAGGAAGTGTCATGTCCGAAAGATACAAATGGCTATGGTGTCTACTAGCACACCACAGTGTCTGCTGGCCTCCAGGCTCATTTAGTATCTGGGGATCATCTCAGCTCTGCTCATCCTGCCCCTACCTAAACTTCTCCAGCTCATGGGCTTCCCTTACCCCAGCTTCTCATTCCTACCTACCATTAGACCCCTTAAGGCCCGAGATACATATGCACTTCCTCTCTTGGCTCTTTATGGACCTGTAGGCTGGACTGCAGACCAAGTCGGAGTTCTCCAAAGAACCATGCTGGACTGCACATCATCTCTCCCAGATCCTGTAGCTGACCCCTTAGTGGCTGTAAGTTACCCCTGAAATAAACCTCTTTTAATTAGAAGATAAACTATGTGGAATTTCCTCGCTAATTGCTATTATAGTGGAGGATGGTTTGAAAGAAGCACAATTAATAAGGGGATAATTAGCTTAGCTGGGATTTTCATAATGTCAATCATATTTATTATCAGGTTGGTAATTCTTGTTTTATTCCTGAAAAGTTTGTTGATATCAGTGCCAAGATACAGGCCTTAGAAAAGGTTACTAAAGAAAAGAATGCAATTTTGACTGATAAATTGCAAGCCTTAGAAAAAACTCATTAAAACAGATAATAGAGATATTCAGACAAAGACAAAGGAATTTAAAGGAGAACCAACCTCACCATTACATTATAAAATTAGAGAGGAACAGCCAAAAGTTATAAAAAAAAAAACAAAAACCTTAATTTATCCAGTCACTATACAAGAACAACCACCAAATGATGGGTATCCCCAAGGCTATGGAGGAGCTGACTGGATTCCTGTGAAAATGTTAGATTTGAGAAGATTTAAGGAAGCAATAGTTTCATATGGTTTGCATTCACCTTTTTTGAGGCAGATGTTAAATTCTTAGTCAACTAGTAACAAAATTATCCCACAAGATTGGGAAGACTTAATTACAGCAGTATTGGAACCTAGCCCTCAGTTACAGTGGAGGGCCTAGTGGAAAGATGAGACTAGGACCATTGAACAATGAAGTGGGGTTAGAGGTATTTAAATTTCCTAAGACCAGCTTCTTGGAGAGGGCAATTATTTGGATGTACAAATACTGTCTATATATGATGACCACACCCTGGCTCTATGCTGTGCAGCAGCTTTGAATTCTTCGGACAGAATTGAAGAAGTTGGAAAGAAAATTGTTTCATTTACCAAAGTTATACAGGGCCCAAAAGAAACTTTCACTGCTTTTTTACAAAGATTGACTTCAGCTATAAATAGAATGATATCAAACCTAGAAGCTAGACAAATACTAACTGAATCTTTAACTTTTGAAAATGCTAATTTACAATGCAAAGGGATAATTAGGCCTTTAAAGGCAAGGTCAGCACCCATAGAGGAATGAATCTGAGATATAGACAATATTGAATCTCCTAAGAAAAGAAAGCTTCTTCAACAAATGGTGCTGGCATAACTGGATATCAACATGTAAAAGATTACAAATAGATCTATATCTGTTGCCATGCACAAAACTCAAGTCCATGTGGATCAAAGACCTCAACATAAATCCAGTTATACTGAACTTGATAGAAGAGAAAGTATGAAGTAGTCTTGAACGTATTGTTACAGGAGATCACTTCCTAAATATAACACCAGTAGTGCAGACACTGAGAGCTACAATTAATAAATGGGACCTCCTGAAACTGAGAAGCTTTTATAGGGCAAAGGACATGGTAAATAAGACAAAACAACAGCCTACAGAATGGGAAAAGATCTTCACTAGCCCCACATCTGACAGAGGGCTAATCTCCAAAATATATAAAGAATTCAAGAAACTAGACATCAAAATACCAAACAATCCAATTAAAAAATGGGCTATAGAGCTAAACAGAGAATTCTCAACTGAAGATTCTCAAATGGCTGAAAGACATTTAAGGAATTACTCAACATCCTTAGTCATCAGGGAAATGCAAATCAAAACCACTCTGAGAAACCATCTTATACCTGTCAGAATGGCTATGATCAAAAATAATGATGACAACTTATGTTGGAGAGGATGTGGAGCAAGGGGAACACTCCTCCACAGTTGATGAGAGTGCAAACTTGTACAACCACTTTGGAAATCAGTATGGCAGTTTCTCAGAAAATTGGGAATCAATCTACCTTAAGACCCAGCTATGCTACTCTTGGGAATATACCCAAGGAATAATCAATCATACCACAAGGACACATGCTCAACTATGTTCATAGCAGCATTATTCATAATAGCTAGAACCTAGTAACAACCTAGATGCCCCTCAAGTGAAGAAAGCATAAAGAAAATGTGCCATATATACACAATGGAGAACTACTCAGCAATAAAAATACTGCTCTGGATGATAGAACACCTTTAGAAGATAAAACAAAATTTTCAAGAGAAATCATAAAGCAAAAAAAAAAAACAATGATATCATGAAATTTGCAGGCAAATGGATGGAACTAGAAAATATCATCCTGAATGAGGTAACTCCCTTTTATAATGTGATTTTGTGGAATCATTCCTGGTAACAACTACTTTGTCCAATAAACTGATCTAAGGTTTTTATGTTTGTGGTGTGTGTGTGTGTGTGTGTGTGTGTGTGTGTGTGTGTGTGGTTTTTAATCTTAATAATAACTACTAGTTAAAACTCTTTTTTTTCTCAATGAATTTTATAGGCCCAATCTTTCAGCCTCAGGGGCCTCACAGCAAAGCAGATGACGAAGCTGTTCCTGTCATTAGCTTGTTGTAGAATATTGTTTTAAAGTGTGTTACATTTGTTTGTGCTGTGGAACATTTGTTTAATGAAGCAAAGATGTGTTGCATCCTTTTACATTGCACTTGTCTAACTCTGTGAAGCTGTGTTACTTTGCCTGTCTAAAACACCTGATGGTCTAATAAAGAGCTGAACAGTCAATAGCTAGTCAGGAGAGGGATAGGCAGGACTGCCAGGCAGAGAAAATAATTAGGAAAAAATCTAGTGAAGGAGAGGAGGGAGCAGGAAAACGAGAAGGAGAGGAGGACGCCAGGAGCCAGCCACCCAGCCAGCCACAGAGTAAGGAAAGAAAGATATATAGAATAGAGAAAGGTAAAAGCCCAGAGGCAAAAGGTAGACGAGATAATTTAAGTTAAGAAAAGCTGCATAGAAACAAGTCAAGCCAAGCTAAAGTCAGGCATTCATAAGTAAGAATAAGTCTCTGTGTGTTTGTCTGGGAGGTGGGTGTTGGGCCTCCAAAAATTTAAGAAGAAAACCATGTACATTAGCCTGCTGATAGTATCCCATCACTGAACATGTTATGCGTTTGCTATGTGTTGTGCAATGTGATAAACAATAAAGAACAAAGAGACAGGACTTTATCGCCACCTTTCCAGAAGTTCAAGGGGAGACTGGAGAGGCTCTTGCTCTGTAAAGTGTTTGCCACACAAGCAGGAGGGACTGAGTTCAGATCCGCCACACCCTCAGAATAGCTGGATGTCTCTTCCTCCATTGCTCTGCAACTTATTTTTGAGACTGGTTCTTCCATTGACCCTGGAGCTCACCAGTTGTCTAGATCACCTGACCAGCAAGCTCCCTGGATCTGTCCATCTCTGCTTCCCCCTCATTGGCATTACAGAAGCATACTGCCACACCTGACTTGTTTTTTGTTTTTGTTTTTGATTTTTAAGATTTAGTTATTTATTATACATAGTGTTCTGCCTGCATGTATGCCTGCCTGCCTGCCAGAAGAGGGCACCAGATCTTATTGTTACGGATGGTTGTGAGCCACCATGTGGATGGGGGAAACTCAGGACCTCTGGAAGAGCAGCCAGTGCTCTTAACCTCTGAACCATCTCTCCAGCCCCACACCTGGCTTTTTATGTGTCTGCTGGGGATCCAAAAACGGTCCTCACACTTGCACAACAAATATTTGCCCACTGAGCCATTCCCCAGACCCCAAAGTGCACGTTTTTAAAATACGTATGGGTTTTGTTTTGTGTGTATGTGTAGGGGGGTTGTTGCTTCTTTGTTTGGGGGGTTCTGTTTTTGGGTTGGTCTTGAGACAGGGTCTCACTATGTAGTTCTGACTGGTCTGGAACTTACTATGTAGACCAGAATGGCCTTGAACTCACAGAGATCTATCTACCTCTGCCTCCCAAGTGCTAGGATTAAAAGTGTATGCTGCCTTAATATTTTTGTTTTGTTTAATTTAGCAAGGGATAGGCTCAAATTCTAACAGTATGAAATATACTGTCTTTCCCATCTCCAGTGCTATGTCTCAAAAAGGTAACTGTAGTTAACAGTTTGTTACACAGTCTTCTAGTCATATCAGATTCATTTATGATCATGGACAAAGAGTGCATGCCTAGGGCTTAAGAGACGTGGAGATTCTCCGGGCCTAGAGAGATGGTTCAGTAGTTAAGAGCATATTCTGCTCTTGCAGAGGACCCAAGTTCGATTCCCAACACCCATATCAGGCAGCAAGACAAGAAACTGCAAGTAGGGCCACTCAGGCAGACAGGAGACATGAGCAGCAAAGATATCCCCAGGTTATTTTAAATACACCAGTCTCACTCAAGAC
>CABHPQ010136085.1:0-31624 GCA_902168405.1 Peromyscus aztecus
GGAGGACCTGGATCAAAACCCAACAGCCCCTTCTGCCTCTTCAAAAGGGCTTTTTATAACAATGCCAAGGGGTGGGGCAAAATACCTCCCCCTTGCTAGATCAAAGTACACTGCCCAGCCAAGTGTAGACCCTTCTAAACACCTGGTAACCACGCCCATGGTCAAATCATCCCCTTATGCAGACCTGCTGAGTAAAGCAAGCTCAGATTTTCAGACCCTGAGTAGGTTCTCACTAGGAAACCTCCGTGGGCATCTACAATTTATATTTAATTTTTCAAAGATGTGAGTTATTAAATGTGGTCAGCTATAAGAACATTTTGAACTGTCCTTCTGTAAAATTAATGAGAGAAAAATGAGGGGAAAAAAGGTAAGAAAATTAATGGCACAGTGATACATGCCTATAATCCCAGCATTTAGGAGGTAGAAAGGGTAAGATCAGGAGTTTAAGTCCAGCTTCCGCTACATGGTGAGTTCAAAGCTACAATGAGACCTTGCCTCAAATAAACAAAAGGAATAAAATGAAATTCATGCCAGACATTCTGCCAATAATATATAAAGTTAGACTCTTAATACAATAAACTTTCAGAAACATCCAGTATCCACATTTATAAAACTACATTTTTATTTTTAAAAATAGAATGTTGCCAGCCAAACATTAGGCAGAATATGGGGAATCCTGCAGAAGAGGAGGAGAAAGGATTGTAGGAGCTAGAGGGGTTAAGGGCACCACAAGAAAACTCACAGAATCAACTAACCTGGGCTCATCGGGGATCACAGAGACTGAACCAAAACCCAGGAAGCCTGAATGGAACTGACCTAGGCACTCTGCATATATGTTACAATTGTATAGCTTGGTCTTCTTGTGGAACTCCTAACAGTGGGAAGCGGGGCTTTTGGGACCCTACTCCTCATACTGGGTCACCTTGCCCAGCCTTGATACATGGAGAGGTGCTTAGTCATTCTGCAACTTGATATGCCATGTTTTGTTAATACTCATGGGGCATCTGCCCTTTCCTAAACAGAAAAGAAGTGAATTGACAGGGAGAAAGACTGGGAGGAGAGAAGGGAGGGGAAATTGCAGCAGGGTTGTAAAATAAATAAATAAATGAATGAATGAATGAATGAATAAATAAATAAATAAATGAAGGAAATGCTAAAAAAAGAGGGTGTTGCTATACTATAGCTATTACATAACCCCAAACTCAACTATGTAACATAGGCTGGCCTCACACATTGTCCTGATCTTCCTTTCTTGGTGTTTCAAGTGCTGCAATTTAAATTTAACTATTATCATTTCTTTTTAAATACATGCATTTTTTATCTGCATGTGTATGCCTGGTGCCTGAGGAGGCTAGAAAAGGGAATCAGATGCCCTGGAACTGGAGTTACAGATAGCTGTCAGCCACCACATGGATGCTGGGAACTGAACTAGTACAGTTTTTTTTTTTTTTTTTTTTTTTTTTTTAACTCTTTGCCCTTTGTCCTCTTTGAGGGGCCTGCCACCCAAATCCTAAATAAACACAGAGTCTTTTTCTTACTTATGAATGCCTGGCCTTAGCTTGGCTTATTTCTAGCCAGCTTTTCTTAAATTATCCTGTCTATCTTTTGCCTCTGGGCTTTTATCTTTCTCTATTCTCTACATACCTTTCTTTACTTACTCCATGGCTTGCTGTGTAGCTGGGTGGCCAGTCTCTGGAGTCCTCCTCTCCTCTCAATTCTCAATCTCTCTTCCCAGATTTCTCTTCCTATTTATTCTCTCTGCCTGCGAGTCCCACCTATCCTTTCTGCTGCCTAGCTATTGGCCATTCTGCTCTTTATTAGACCATCAGGTGTTTTAGACAGTCAAAGTAACAGCTTCACAGAGTTAGACAAATGCAATATAAAAGAATGCAACACATCTTTGCATCATTAAAAAAATGTTCCATATGTTGGGGGGTGGTAGTGGCGCACGCTTAATTTCCAGCACTCAGGAGGCAGAGCCAGGCGGATTTCTTTGAGTTCCAGCCTGGTCTACAGAGCGAGATCTAGGACAGGCATCAAAACTACACAGAGAAACCTTGTATTGAAAAAGCAAAAACAAAAAAACAAAAACAAAAAAATAAAAGAATGTTCCATAGCATAAACAAATATAACACATCTTCAACTAATATTCTATAACAAACTAGGTCTTCTGGAGAGCAACAAATGCTTTTAGCCATGGAGCCATCTCTCTAGATCCAAATATTTTAGATTATCATACCCTACTTACAAAATCCCTTTTATGAAAGTCATCTAATCTCACCACTAAAATCTCTGAAATCTATTCAAACTAGCTAAAATAGTTATTAACCACTAGTTTGATTTAAGGTTAAAATACCAAAAGATCTGTTTTGTTTTTTCCCCTGGAGCTGAGGACTGAACCCAGGGCCTAGCAAGCACTCTACCACTGAGCTAAATCCCCAACCCCAAAAGATATTTTTAATGCTGGTCCCTTTTCCTGGTTTTGGTCACACACAAAAACTGCCCTTAAGTATTTAGATTATTATTAACCAAACAAAAGACACTAAGAGGAAACAGGAAGTAAGCCTGCTGAGTGAGAAGAAAAATGCCCTTTAGAGTGGGGTTTGTAATACACAGAATTTCTAACAGGAAATGAACACGTAAGAACATACAGTAATTATGAGAATAGGCACTGCAATGCTGTTTCCCAACAGAAAGCATAAGCTGCAAGGAAATACTTGTAAGTAGACATAGATGAATGTTTGTGAGTATGTGAAAGTCCCAGGCCAATGACTTCCAAAGTTGGTCTGTTATTGGTGTTCTCTTTACCTTTTGGACTACATAAACCAAACTTTCTTTTCTTTCTTTTGTTATTACAGTGCATGTATATGATGTCGGTGTGTGTGTGTGTGTGTGTGTGTGTGTGTGTGTGTGTGTACATGTGTCTGTGTCTGTATGAGTGTAACTGTGCATGTGTGGAGGTCAGAGGATAACACTGTGGGGTCAGTTCTCTCTATCTTTACACAGGTTCTGGGGGTTAAATTCATGTTGTTAAGTTTGCCAGCCCCCAACTTTTCTTCTTGTACATGTACAATCAGTATAAGATCTCACAAACAGTATAAGATCTTGACATCTGGAGAAAGATTGAGGCTAGCCTGAGCTACATCTCAAGGCCTTATCTCAAAAAAATTAGTAAGGCATAGCTAAGATGACTTAGAAGGTAAAGGTGCTTGTTGCCAAGGCTAGACACTTGAGTTAGATACACGGGATCCATATAGTAGTCCCATATGCAATCTCCTGAAAACACTCATGCACACATATGCACAAATAAATAGTAAATGAAATCTCAAAATTTTAATATTTAATAAAAAAATCATTTCTGTAGTATTTGTAAGTTTGCACATCAAACTCTGATTGAATGCTTCTAATACTTATGTTTGCAACCTGAGTCACTATTATGAAATAGCTATTTATAGATTCCTTATAGATAATTAGATATCAAACTTGCCTACTTGATTTTCTTCCCCATCTGAACCTGTTCTACTTTTTGGGATATTGAACTATACTAAACTAAATTCTCAATTTACAGGGGAAAAAAAGTAGAATTTATTTGATTTTAGGATTTTTCTATAAAATATAACTTTAAGCAGCAAGCACTTGTCTCAATTCAAGTCTAGCACAAACTATTTTACTTAACATGCACAAAGGAAAACTTAAAACATTTAAAGCATTAAAAATTTGGTATACTACTATTTCATCTTGCTTTACAGGAACACCATACTTTCAGGGATCCTATTCTATGCATTAGTTTGAAAATATACACTCAAAATACAAAACCTCCTAAGGGATGCAGCTCAACAGCATGTACAAGGCACTGTCTTCAATCCCTAGCATGAACACAACTATCACACTAACAAAGAAAACTATCAAAAAGATAGTTCTTTTTTTAAAAAGAATCCTCTTTTAAATGGTAACTTTCCACATTTTAAATATCATTCCCAAAAGAGATCTCAGAAATTACCTAGTAGAACTATTTCATAGATGAAATGTAGATCAAGGCCAGGCATGGTAGTGCAAGTCTGTTAATCCCAGCACTGGGGAGGCAGACAGGAGGATCAAGTTCCAGGCCTGCCTAGACTATATAGCAAGGCCATCCAGGGCTACCTAGCAAGACTACCTCAAAAAGACCAAAATAAACAAAATAAAACCCCCTCCGATCCAAGAAAATGACTTTAAACATAATTAATACTCTCCTCTTCTGGGAAAAATGTAATTTTTTTCAACAGTTTCCAGATGCCTAAAGATTCTGAAGACTAACTACTGTCTTTTCTTTTTTAGCCCAGGCTGGCCTTGAACTCACAGAGATCCACCTGGCTCTGCCTCCCGAGTGCTGGGATTAAAGGAGAGCGCCACCACCACCTGGCCTGTCTTTTCTTTTTATGACACTCATTTACTGGTACCCCTCTCAGAATACGCTCCAATAGAGTCAGGTACAACAGAATGATAAACAACATTATGCCTCTTCAGCCACAGTTCAGTTACTCTAAGGCCTGGCAGGTAGGCTAAACTATTTCATGGCAAATGGTATGCTACTAGTCAAGCTGTTGTATGCTCAGAACTACCAAGGTCAGCTCCTTTTCTAACTCATCAGCTGGCCAACTATATTACTTTTACCTGCTTGGCTTTGACCAATAGTTCTCATTAACTTGTTTCCTTTTTCCTTTAATCCTTCCCCAATTTAACTAATTTAAAACATCTGACACTGCCCAAAGCCAGGTGTGATGGTTCACACTTGTAATCACTTGGGAAGCTGAGGAAAGTGATAGCCACAAGTCTGAGGCCTGCCTGAGCTAGAGTGAGAAAATAAAAAAAGGGTTAGGGATGCAGTCCAGTGATAGAACACTTGCCTAGCAGATGTGACGCCTTAGGGTCAATTCTTGTCACCAACAAGACACAGAAACAACAAACTCTGCTTATGTGGAATAGTTCCAATAGTTAATCCCTGAAGTTTGTGACAACCACTGGATCAGGGAGCTCAGACAGGGACAAACCTTATATTTAGGAAACTATCCATTCCATTATTCCTAGAGGATGCTTTTTGAAGGAAAACACATAGAGAAAATATCAGGATAGTATTGATGGTACATTTGAAGAGGAAAAATATTTAAAACAAGCAGGAGAAGATTCACTTGGGCAGACATGAATAAATATCATACTCCTTCCCTCATCAAAGGAAAGACTAGAAAGTGACCAGTCTTTGCAATCTAACTATGGGTTTAGAGGACTTAAATAAACTATTCTCAGTGTGTTCTAGTTTGCTATTTTTCTTGCCATACTCCTGGCTTCATAGACTCCTAAGGCATGAGGAAACTTTCAAGTCTTCCATCAAGAGAGTCCAAGGGAGTTAGGCATCATCAGGACCATTTAGGAGAAATTTTGAAAAACTATCTTTCCCCTCAAATTCCACATTCTTTCACCCTAACCCTAAATCAGAATTGAGTGGCCTAAAGTTTGCAGGACACAATGACATATAAGCAGACCTAAGGAGTACATGTTTAAGTATCTTCTGTAACAAGGAGCTTATTAAGTCTAAAACATCCTGACACCAGATCTTTGCTTCTAACAAAGTAATTCTCTTCCTTCCTTTGAACTAATAAAATGTTACTATGGAAAATCTGAAATATACACCAAAGGAAAATAATATAAAATGCCTAGGTATCTGGCTTCAACAACTATTAACATGAGGCCAATCTTATTTCACTCATAACTCTCCCTACCACAACACCTCACTTGATATTAAAGTTACAGGTAATTTCATTTATAAATCATATAAAATAACTACATTAATTAATTTGGTGTGTGCTCACACACTCCTTACAGTGTGCATGTGGAGATTAGAGAGCAACATGAGGAAATATAATCTCTTTCTACCATGTATATGCTCACCATCAGGTCATCAGGCTTGGCGGCAAACACGCCCACCTGCTGGCCCATTTACAAATTCGTTTATCTATCTATCTATCTATCTATCTATCTATCTATCTATCTATCTATCTATCTATCTATCTACCTACCTACCTACCTACCTATCTACCTATCTATCTATCTTACTTACTTACAAGAACTGACTTAACTATAATATCAGTATTATATCAAAATAGTAACATAATTCCTTATTTCATTTAATGCATACAGGTGTTTTGTCTGCATATATGTTGTGCATCACGTCCATGCCTCATACCTCTAGAAGCCAGAAGAAGGCATGAGATCCCCTGGGACTGGAATTACAGACCATTGTGGGTCACCATATAGGTGCTGGGAATTGAACCCAGGTCCTCTGAAAGAGCAGCCAGTGTTCTTAACCACTGAGCCATTTCTCCAGCCTCACTTGCCTCTTAAGAATGTGTCATATAAATGGAATTATACAATACATGGACAGTGGAGATTTTTGTTGTTTGTTCTGAAACAAGGTCTTAATTCTGGCTAGTCTAGCACTCACTATTAATTCAAACTGGCCTCAGAATTTGTGGCAATCCTCCTGACTCAGACTCCTAATAATTCTTAGATTATAGACATTTGATGTATGAATATATGAATTTTTAGATCTAATTTCTTTCAATCGGTTTTGTTTGTTTTTCCTGTTAGTGGGCAATAAACCCAGAGAGCCTTGCTCAAGCACTTTACCACTAAGCTAAACCCTCAATCCCACACTTAGCATATTTTTAGGGTTTATATAAGTATCAGGATTTCTTCATTTTTTTCTAAGGAAAAAATATGCCATTGTATAGATACACCACATTTGTTAACCTATTCATCAGTTCAACATTTGGGCTGCTTCTACTTTGAATCTTTATGAATAAGGCCACTATGAATAAATTTTTTTTTTTTTTTTTTTTTTTTGGTTTTTCAAGACAGGGTTTCCCAGTGTAGCTTTGCGCCTTTCCTGGAACTCACTCTGTAGCCCAGGCTGGCCTCAAACTCAGAGAGATCCGCCTGGCTCTGCCTCCCGAGTGCTGGGATTAAAGGCGTGTGCCACCACCGCCCAGCTTTTTTTTGTTTTTCAAGACAGGGTTTCTCTGTTTAGTCCTGGCTGTCCTGGAACTCGCTCAGTAGACCAGGCTATCCTCAAATTCACAGAGATCTGCCTGCCTCTGCCTCCTGAGTGCTGGGATTAAAGGTGTGCACTACCACTGCCCGGAGAATAATTCATTTTTTACAAAAGTAGACGAAGATTTTAAATAGATATTTCTCAGCATGACATGATGACTCATGCCTGTAATCCCAGTATTTGGGAAGCTGAAGCAGAAGGATTGCTAACAGTTTGAGGCCAGTAGGAGATACACAGAGAGTTCTATAGAGTGAGACTCTTTTTCATACAAATAAACAAACAGGCCAACAAAATGATTGTGTTTGTATTTCTCCCCAAAAGGGCAGTAAAACATAAAATGACCAGTAAAAACATAAAATGGAGAGCTACAGTATAGTTCAGTGGTAGAAAGCTTGCTAAGCTTCCATAAGACCCTGGGTTTGATCCATAGTACCATAGAAAAGCAAACAAAAACCATTAAAAAATAATCATCAACATAAAAAATGAAAAATAGTAAGTGTTGGAACATAGAGAAAGCTGAATTTTCATATACATCACTGGTAGGAATGTAAACGGTGAAATGTTATGGAAAACAGTACACATAGTTGGGTACATCAGCACCTGTCTGAAATAGCAATCCTTAGAATGCTGAGGAATGAAGAGCATGAGTTCAAGGCCAGCCTGTGTTACACAGTGAGAGAGACTCTACAACCAAAACCAAACAAAACAACAAACTATACACAAATAACCATATGATCACTCAGGTATATTGCACCCCCTGCTCCTTTTGAGGCAAACTCTCACCATGTAGTCCTGGTGGACCTGGAAACTGCTATACAGACCAGGCTAACCTCAGACTCAGATTTGCCTGCCTCTGCTTCTCAAGTGCTTATATTAAAGGTATGAACTACCATGCATGGGTGCTTTTCTTTTTTCATCCTTAAACATTTCCGAGATCTACAGATATAATATTTGGAATGGTATGTTTGTAAAGGAAAATTCCTAACTGTGTTTGACTCTTTTTTGAGCAAAGATATACTATTCCAGCTACCCCTTAACCAACAGTGTCTCACATCTATAATCCCAGCACTTTGGCAGGCTCTAGTGGGAGGACCATTCCAAATTTGAGGCCAGTTTGAGACTTGTCTCAAATAATGGAGATGGAGAGCACTAGATGCTCTTACCAATGACTAGGTTCAGTTCCTAGCACCCACATGGTGTCTCACAACTGTCTGTAATTCTGACGCCCTTTTCTGGCCTCCACATGCACTGAACACATGTGAGGTACAGACATCCAAGCAGGCAAAAACACCCACACATATAAAATAAAAGTAAATCTTTAAAAAAAATCCTAATTAAAAAAAACAACCCAGAATTAAAAAAACACATAAACTAGTAATAACCTTTACCCTACCACTCCGTTCTTCTCCTCTATCAATCAATATAGGTATTTAAGGAAAAGCCTTTAAATGGCCCTTTTCCTGGCTCTCTGAAGTTATGTTTTTCTTTGTGTCTTTCATGATTAAGAACAAAAGAAAATTGTTCAAATTTGTATAATGGGTGACAGACAAAATTCCTTGCTTGCCCTGAAAATAAGAGGAAAAAAAAGGTTCACATACAAGGTATTACAGAAAGACCAAGAATATCTTCAATTAACCTCAGTGATGATAGATCTTCAACTAGGCTGATCTTGCTTGTTTGTTTGTGTTTTAAGACAAGGTCTCTCTATGTAGCCCTGGCTAGCCTGGTAATCACTATGTAGAACAGGCTGGCCTCAAACTCACAGGGCCTCAAACAGGCTGGCCTCAAACTCTGCCTCCTGAGTGCTGGGATTAGAGGTGAGTGCTACTAGACAGGCTTAACTAGGTTTTTATTTATAGTCTTACAAAAAAATAAGCAATTTTTCAGTTGACCTAATCACATTTAATCTTTAGCCACACAACAAAAGAACTATAGCAGCCTTGGAGGCAACAAAAAGCAAGATTAAAAAAACTTCCCTCCCTCAACAAATGATTCACACAAAGATGTACTCTGTTTTCCTACTGAACTTAAGAAGTTAGCAAGCAGAGACTATACCTGAGATACTTGGCCTTGGGCTTTTGTAAATTGAGCTGTTCGAATGTTTAAAGACTGGCTTCTTGTTACAGTTGCTCCAGAAAGGTATTTTCCATTCACCTTTCTTTCTAGGTGACAACTTGCTGGAGATCTCTCTTCAAGAAGAACAGCATCCCAAGGATCCTCTGCTAGCAAAGCTGGATTCTTCTTCTCTTCTTCGTATTCTAACACCTCCACACTGTCCACCTTAGGCTTACTTAGAGGATCCAAGTCTAACCAGTCAAATTTACTGATGTCTTCAGACTTTGGAGATACCTGTAGATTGCAGACGGAAGCTTTCGAATTTGCTAACTCCAAATCAGTCCTTGCTTTCCCATTTTTTAAAAATTCCGATGTACTTGCTATTTTGTCAAATAGTTTTGCCATGTCAGGACTAACTAGTGGCCGATAGATTGGTAAACTTCCTTGCGGATGAAATGGTGTGGAAGGTGTCAAAGGATATGAAAAATATGGAGACTGTCCTGGAAGTCTTAAATATATAGGTTCTGTAGACGGAAAACTAGGCATCCTTGGATTGAAGCCATTCTGGAATGTGGCCTGTTTACTGTATGCTGAAGGATAAATAGAAGGTAAAGTATATGTGGAAGGCCCAGATAATCCGGGGGGCCACTGTCCTCTTTGAACAGTAGGTCTAAGATACAGCTGTGCTGAAAATGAAGGGCTCAGAACAGGAGTAACTGGCAATACAGGGGTCTTTCTAGTCTCAAAACTGTCATCCAGCAATATCTTCTCAAGTTCAGCTTGGGTGAGCTTTTCTACATCAATATCTACTGCTCTTTTTTGGGAATCCGACTCAGGAAATACCATGAGATCATAATCCTGTTTGTTAAAACCTTGTGTTCTTTGTCTAGTGCTGCTAGACAGTTCAAAGCCTCTAGGACTGTCAGTCATTTGTCTGTCCTTCTGCAGTTTTGCTAAGGCCTCTGCTTCCATCTGTAATGCTTCTGCTTTGTCCACATCTTTGGTTCTTGTTGGTTCTGGATGTGAAGATGAACATTGTTTAAATTCATTGTTGTTGGAAATCTGAGCCATGTCCACAAAACAGACCAAACCTCTTAATCTTTTTTCTTATAGCTTCCAAAATACCAGGACCTATACATAAAAATAAACATAACACTCAGTTAGATTTTCTAAATACAAATTTATTTTGTTTAAACCTATCCCTACTGGGTGTGGTGGCAAAAGCCTTTAATCGCAGCACCTCAGGGGAAGAGGCAGGCAGATCTCTTTTAGTTTGAGGCCAGAATGGTTTATATAGTAAGTTCCAGGTCAGCCAGGGATACATAGTAACATGCCACTTAAAAAAAAAAAAAAGTTAAATAAAACCTACCCCATATTACTTAATTTTTGAAGCCATTTACAAAAATACACACCAATAAAATACAATAAAAGGTTTCATGAAATTCTAATGGAAAAGCATGTTAACACCTTATCCACTGTTGGGTTCAGAAGACACTGAAACATACACTTTACCCTACTTCCTGAGTTATCAAAATACTTGGCAGAGTAAGTGAAGTTAAAGAGGCTTCATGTCAGCTGTCACAATGCCTGCCATTTCCCAGTGGCACACTGGCTTTATTCCTGGCATGAAATGACTTTAAGTACCATCCACATATTTCCAAGGCAGGGCTTATGATTATGCAACTAAAAAGTCAATAGTCATGATCTTTAGCTATTTATTATACTGCTCAAGAACAAACTTCTTAAACAACTCTTATTGATCAAAATCTATAAAAAAACTTACTGAAGCTTTTTTTTAAACTCCAGAAATGTTTAAAATGTGTAAAGTATCAAAGCTTAGAACAGTAGAACAAGTTTTAAAATTATAAAAAGTTGTAACCTTCCACTCAAATATTTTATCATACTTCAATTCATCACATAGTTTTGGGTTGCAAGATATTTGATTACACTGTGTAAAGATATGCCACTGTTACTGGTTTAATAAAAAGCTAAATGGCAAATAGGTAGGCAGGAGGTATAAGCAGGAATTGTAGACAGAGAGAGCTCTGCGAAGAAAAAAGAGAATTGCTAACTGGATGAAGAGAAAATAGGATATGCAGGAGGAGAGGTAAACGCCACAAACCACGTGGCAGCATGTAAACTAATAGAAATGGGTTAATTTAAGTTATCAGAGCCAGTTAGAAACAAGCCTAAGCTAAGGTTGAGCTTTCATAATTAATAAGAAGTCTCTGTGTCATTTTTTTTGTGAGCTGGAAGCCCAAAGAAAAATCCATCTACAGTTTTGATTACACTTCTATTTATTTGCAGTTAAATCAATACTATACTTATCCTTAAAATCTCTATTTTTATCCATGAAAGAGAATTACAGTTTATTTGAAGCCTTCTCCTTAATATATATATATATATATATATATATATATATATATGATTAAGACAGATAGAGGTAGAAGAATCAAGAATTCAAGATCATCCTCAGCTACATATGAGTTCAAGGCCAATCTGGGTTAACATGAGACTCTGTCCTCTGATTCCTGTGCCTTTTCTTCTGTTTCTTTGTCTTGTCCAACCCTGATGTAATAGGTTTTTGTTTTATCTTACATTTTATGCTGTTTTCTAATGAGAGACAGAAAGGGAGTGATTCAGATGGGAGGGGAGATGAGGAGGAACTGGAAGAAATAGAGAGAGGGGAAATTGTAACTAGGATAAATTATGTGAGGAAAAAAATCTATTTTTGAAGAAAAGGAAAACAAAAAACACGGAGCTGTCAAAAAAATTGGGGAAGGGTGCTAGAGTAATGGCTCAGTGGTTAAAAGCACTGGCTGCTCTTCCAGAGGACCCAGGTTCAATTCTTAGCACCAAGAGGACGGCTCACAACTAACTGTAACTCTAGTTCCAGAGACCCAATGCCCTTTTCTGGCACTCTGAGTATACCAGGTACTAAATTGGTATACATACATGTATACAAAACACTCATACACATAAAAAAAAAACTCTTAATTCTTATTAATTTTATTGTCATCATTTTTATCCATATGAATGTTTTTGCTGCATGTATGTCTGTGCACCACATGCATGCCTGGTACCCATGGAGGTTGGCAAAAAGCATTGGATCCTCTGGAGTTGGAGTCACAGATGGTTGTGGGCTGCCATGCAGGTGCTGAGAATGGAACTTAGGTCCTTTGCAAGAACAAGTGCTTTTAAACCACTGAGACATCTCACTAGCCCCTAAATAATTGTCTTGTTTTTTAATTTAAAAAGGAAGGAAGGAAAGAAGGAGCTATATGATCTTTTGCAAATGAAAATGTTTCAATGTCCCTCATTTTAATTTTAAAAATACAAAATTAAAGCCGAGCGGTGGTGGCGCACACCTTTAATTCCAGCACTCGGGAGGCAGAGGCAGGTGGAACTCTGCTAGTTCGAGGCCAGCCTGGGCTACAGAGTGAGTTCCAGGAAAGGCACAAAGCTACACAGAGAAACCCTGTCTCAAAAAACCAATAAATAAATAAATTAATTAATTAATTAATTAATTAAATGCCAGATAAAAGATATAATGCAATATTTATCACTAACTTTCACGGTAACCCTTTGATCACAGAGGCTGTAGCTACTTTAAAATTCTCTAAAATAGGGCAATTACAACAGTCAAACAACTTTTTTTGTTGTTTGTTTTTGTTTTTGTTTTTTGAGACAGGGTTTCTTTGTGTAGCTTTGCGCCTTTCCTGGAACTCATTCTGTAGCCCAGGCTGGCCTCAAACTCAGAGAGATCCGCCTGGCTCTGCCTCCCAAGTGCTGGGATTAAAGGCGTGCGCCACCACCGCCCGGCCTCAATCAACTTTTTGACACTATTTGTATATTCTACAACAAAAGAATTAATTTAAAAGCTCCTAGACATTCATTTACAATTTAAATTTAAACTTCAGGAAAAATAAAACAAGTCAGTCTTGTTACTCATCTAAATGCTTTCTGATCTTAACAATTCAAGATACTTAGCCAAGCATGGTTGGTTCCCTGAACACCGAGGATGATGTTCTAGAGAGCTCCAGGGGAGGCCAGCCATGAGTTCCCAGTCCAGCTTGTACTATATAGCCAGACTCTGTCAAAAAACAAGAACAGGGCCAGTGGGTTAAGGTACCTACAGCCAAACCTGCCAACCCGAGTTAAATTCTCAGTACCCACATGGTTGAAAGAAAAAGTCAGTTCCTGAAGAGAAAGCCAATTCTTGCAGGTTGTCATCTAAACTGTCACATACACACAAACAAGATACCTAAGAAAATGAAGAAGCAATGGTTGTAGTTCAACAACAGACACAATTTTCTTTGCTGTCAGTTGCCATCATGGCTTGCATGCAGGCTCCTTGGATGGGCCTGTCCCAGTTGGCTCTGTTCTACTACCTACATCCCCAACCCAGCTGAAGGTGACATCTGACAGTGTCAAGAATCAGACTTACAAACTGGCCAAGAAAAGCCTGACAGCCTCAGAAATTGGTGTGATCATGAGGGGCTCATGGTGTGCCACAGGTCTGTTTTGTAACTGGTAATAAAATTTTAAGAATCCTCAAGTCCAAAGGCCTTGCCCTGATCTTCCTAAGGATCTGTACCATTTGATTAAGAAAGCAGTTGCTGTCTGAAAGCATCTTGAGGATCAGAAAGGATGATGATGTTAAATTCTGCCTGACTGTAATAGACAGATGAATTTCATTGGCTTGTTATCATAAAACTAAGCAGGTCCTCCCTTCAAATGGAAGTATGAGTCATCCATGATCTCTGCACTAGTGGCATAAATCTGTCTTAACTACTCAAGCAATAAAATCACTTTAAAAAACTCCAGACATTATTCTAATATGACAATGATATGGAACCGATTATACCACTATTTGAAATAAAATTATGAACCTGGGAAGACAGCTCAGTTGGTAAAGTGCTTGCCACAAGGGCCTAAGTTTGACCCCCAGCATCCATGTAAAAACCCAGGCATGGTTGCACAGGCTTGTGATCCCAGCACTGAGGAGGTAGTTGCAGGTAGATGGATCCCCAGTGCTCACTAGTCAGTCAGCCTAGCCTAAACAGCTAATTTCCAGTGAGTGACCCTGTCTCAAAAAGAAGATGAAGAACACTTGAGGAAGATTACCCAAGGTTGACTTCTGGTCTCCACCCTGCGCCCCCCCACCCACACATTTATGGAAATTGTAAGTACTAATGCTTGATAAAAATCATAGTAAGTACCTACATATTTCTATCTATGTAGAGCTAGAAATACATAGATGCCATCTGTCACATAGTATATAAGCAATGTAATCCTCACAAAATTTACAAAGTTCTATTGCTAATATTTCTGGTTCACAAATGAAGAAACATAAGCACGGTTACATAATATGCCTAAAGTTAGAGCAGGTAGGTGCTAGAAAAATGGCACAGCAGTTAAGAGCACTTGTTCTTTCAGAAGACCTGGGTTTGGTTCCCAGAATTCACATGGTGATTCACAACCATCTATATCTACAGTTCCAGGTGATCCAACACCCTCTTCTGATCTCCAAGGCACCAGGCACACACATGGTATGCATACATATATGCAGACAAAGCATTCATACTCATAAAATAAATAAATCTAAAAAGTAAAATAAAAATAAACTTATAGCAGGTAGCAAGTGTGGGATGAATCCAAGCACTACTAATTTACATGATATACTTTTAAATTACTTGGAACCAGTATAGGCTTAAATCATCATAACCTATCCATCATAAATATCAAATTTCTTCCTCATTCTTGAACTATTTTTTTTTTCCTGCACTGGTAAATTTTGCTTCAGTCCTATCATGAGTCAGTTAACACTGCTATTTAGTTATAACATTCACAATTTATCAGTTAATTTACCATCAACAAATGACAGGCACATTCATAATTTCACTGAGGGCAAGAATTTTTCCTTGCTTCTACAATCAGATTTCTAATGACCAGATATACTCTTCCTTTTATTAAAGAGAAGCTCAAACTAGAAAACAAAAATCAGGCAAAAAGAGCTCATTTATTAACAATTCACCTTTTACTGGGGAAAAAAAAAATCACATGGTTGGGTTTAGAATAAGTAGGGAGAGGCAATTATCTTGAAAACTAGAAGGAATATGGCAACAGAGAACTAAAAATAGGTGTTCCATCTCTGTTAAAGACTGAAATACCAATAGATAAAAAGAGAATATTTTATCTCTGATTCATGGGAAAAGAGAACTCATTTAAAAGGGAAGCCAAGCACTTTGGTATTAAGCACTAATTTGTCACAAAAAGATAAAATGGAAGACACAGAATGCACAGAATTTAAATGACATTTTAATATTTTTAACAATTTTATTAATAAAAACAAATGGATGAAATAATTTTAACAATACATTTTATTCTAATATATCTAAATTATCACATTACAAATAATCAAAATAAAAATGAGTAGAGTTTTTTCTTCTTTTAGTACTGAATCTTTGAAACTTGATGTTTATTTTATACTTACTCATCACAAGTGAACTAGTTTACCTTTGTTTTAGGTTCTTTGATACAGAGTTTCACCTAGCAGAGGCCAGACTTGAACATACTATGTAGCTAAAGATTAATTTCTAATCCTCCTGCCTCTCTCTTCCCAGGTCTGAGATTACAGGTCCGTGCTACTGGGATTAGAGCCCTGCATCACCATACCCAGCAAACTAGTTACATGTGCACACAGTTCAGAATCATAGTTTAAAAGGAAAGGTTTAGGGGGGAAAAGGCAAACAAGCATCATACCCTCTGCACATTAATGGGATGTACTATAATGAAACAGTTCCCAACTGCCACCTCTTTCCTCAAGCCAGAAAAGCAATTAAAATGTTTATTATTTGGGAAGAGAACAGATTTTCTTTTTATTTAAGTCTAAAGATAATCTGTGGTCTTTACATAAAAGCTATCTTATCATTTGTAACTTATTACAATTTTTATTTTTTTGCAGCACAAGAAATCAAACCAAAGACATGTAAAGCAACTGCTTTACCACTGAGCTATATCCCCAGCCCTCTTCATAAACCTTTGTAGTTTTTTTAACCTTTGTAGTTTTAAAGTGTGTAACGTCTAATTAACAATATTCTAGAATTATAAACTTAACATTCCTTAAACAATGTATTTATGGCTGGAGAGATGGCTCAGTGGGTAAGAGTGCTCGCTCAGAAAGAGGACCCGAGTTCAAATCCCTAGCATCCACGTAAAAACTGAGCATGGAGCAGAGCATGGTGGCACATGCCTTTAGTCCCAGCACTTGTGAGGCAGAAGCAAGCAGATCTCTGTGAGTTCGAGGCTAGCCTGGTCTACAAAGCAAGTTCTAGGGCAGCCAGGGCTACACAGAGAAACCATCTTGAAAAACCAAAACCAAAACCAAACCAAACCAAACCACAAAAACTGAGCATGGTAGCTTATGCCTATAACCAGAACATTGGAACATTGGGGTGGATATAAGCAGACACCAGAAGTTTGCTAACCAGCCAACCCAGCATAAACAGGGAGCCTGATTCAGGCTCAGTAAAAACTTTTATCCCTCAAAATAAGGTGGGGAAGTGAAAAAGAAAGGCAGCTCATAACACACTCTGGCCTCTGTATATGCATGCACAAATATACACACCCACGCACAAAGAATGCATTCACAATCAACGCATTCTATAGGTGGTGGCTGGAGATGATTTAGCAGTTAAAAGCACTAGTTGCTTTTGCATAAGACCTAGATTCGATTCCCAGAACCCACATGTGACTTACAACTAGCTCTAATGCTAGTTCCAAGGGATCCAATGCTTTCTTTTGGTCTCTGAGGGCACCAAGCATGTAAGAGGTGCATATGCATGCAGATCTCTGTGAGTTTGAGACCAGCTTGGTCTAGAGCGAGTTCAAGGATGGTCAGGGCTCTACACAGAGAAACCTTGTCTGGAAAAACAAAACAACAAAAAAATTTTTTTTTAAATATATTTAGGTGTAAGAAAAGTCATAAGAGCAGAGTTTATGTATAGCTACTGCATACAGAAGGTCTCCCTAGCTTGGTTCAAAATCTATAACCCATATGAAATTTTCATAATGTTTGGGGTACATACATTAAAAAGAGATTTATTTTTATTTATGTACATCACTGTTTGGCAACATACATGCATGTATATATACTGCTTGTATGCCTGGTATTCACAGAGGCCAGAAGAGGATTTCAAATCTCCTGGCACTGGAGTTATATAGATGGTTATAAACTTCCACATACATGCTGGAAACTGAATTGAATTCTCTGCAAGAACACTAAGTACTCTCAACCACTCAGCTATCTCTCCAGTCTGGTACAAAAACATTTTAATAAATAATGTGACAAAGGAAAGCACCGTGAAATTTGTTCACTTCCTCACTGATGTTTCCTAGATGCATAATAAGCACCCTGCACTGTTCTCAGTGATGAAAAGCAAAATAAAGAGTTTAACTATAAAATGTCTGAGGAAAGCAATAACCCATGAAGAAAGAATTTCCTACTTACAATGTACAGCAGGAATTAATCTTCCTAATATATAACAGAGAACCATTAGGGGAAAAAATTGACAACAATGTAGTAAAATGAAAGAGTCTGAATAAGCAGTTCACAAAAAAGTAAAGATGCCTAATACACCTGCTCTTATTGAGACAACAGCAGTTAAACTATACTAAACCTTCATATCAAACTATATCCCCAATTCATGAATGAGAAAATAATGAACTAAGAAACTATTTTATGAAATTTAAAAATTTACAGTAAAATAGATGATGAGGTTAATAAAGATCAGAGAAGAAAACAGTAACATAAAAATATACATCAGGAAACAAGTATCTGGCAATAATGATCAACCAAAAAAAAAAAAAAATTAAAATCAGTGTGGTAGCACAAGCCTCTAACCCCAGAACTCAGGAAGTAGAGGGAAGAAGGTCAGGAGTTCATGATCACCCTCAGCTATGTATTTATTTTATGGGTATGAGTATTTTGACTGTATGTATGTCTGTGTACCACATACATGGAATGCCCATATTAGCCAGAAGAAAGCATCAGATCCCTTGGTATTGGAATTACAAACAGTTGTTAGCTGCCATGTAGGGGCTGGGACTCAAACCACAGCATCCTCAGCTATATATAACAGAGTCCAAGGTCAGTCTGAGCTATATGAGAATCTGTCTCAAAAGCAAAACACTTAAAACAAAATACATATTTTAAGTAAAGTATGTGCTTATTATAGTAGTTATCTTAACTGGTGATGAGCAGAAGGGAAGCTCCTTCCTCTAGTGAAGGTATCAACAACTCATACTTAATGGGAAACCTTGAAATTTTCCTTATGGTCATAAACAAAAGCAGAATGCCAACTACCACCTTAATTCAACATTTTAACCAGTTCTAGACAGTACAGTAAGGTAAGAAAAAGAAATAATGGATCAAACAGGAAAAATCAAACTACTGGTTGACTATTCTCTATCTGAAATGCTTGAGACAAGAACTATTTCACATTTTAGAATATTTGCACATTGAGATGTACCCAAGTTCTAAACAGGAACATATTTAATATATACCTTATACAGGGCCCAAATATAACTGTATATTTTTTCTTCTCATTGTTTTGTTTTATGAGACAAAATTTTACTGTATGGTCTTGAATCCATGGCAACCCACCTCCCTCAGGCTCTCAAAGTCTGCTGTAAACCACCAAATATCTTGGTAACTTTGGAGATTTGGGAGTAGTACTAGGGATTGAGTTTGAGACCTTACATGTGCTAGGCAAGCTCTCTATCCCAGCCTGGGAGCTACCTTAAAGTGACAAATTGTAAGCCACCCATTTCCTTCTCATGCACATGAATATCATGTGCATGCACTGTTTTTCAAAGCCATATGATCCCTTTTAGTTGGATCAAAATACATTACTCCTGTGAGAAGTATACTTCATGTCTGCTTGGGAAGTAGATATTGAGTTCAATAGAGCAATTTTGCTAGAGATAAAAAAGAAAACCTAGGTGACATCTATGTGCATCTAAAGACCTAAAGACATGAAAGCAATTGATACTGCCCTCATAGAATGTAGAAAATGAAAAGAGAAGCAAAAGAGAAATCTAGAGACCCAATAATACTCGAGTAGGAAACAAACTGGAAAAGAATGATAGTGAAATAGAGGAATAAAATGCTCTAATGGTCAGTATTATCAGAATCTAGAAAGTCAGGATAAAGACTGGAAAAAACACATGGGGAAATCTAAAGGCTTCTCAGTGACTTTATAAGAAACAGACTTATTGAAATACATTCTCCTAAAAGTTCACACTTTTAATCAAAGCACTTTGGAGGCAGAGGCAGGAGGATCTCTGTGAGTTTGAGGATAGCCTAGTCTATATGGAGTTCCAGGACAGTCAGGACTACATGAAAACCTGTCACAAAAACAAAACAAACAAAAACAAAACAAAACAAAAATCACTCAGACCAGGTGTAATGGCACATGCTATTGATCTCAGCACTCAGGAGGCAGAGGCAGAGCTCTGTAAATTCAAGACCAACCTGGTCTATATAGTGAGTCCTTATCTCAAAAAAAAAAATTCATTAAATTAAATTAAATCCACAGGGCTGGAGAGATGGCTTAGTACGTAAGAGTATGCATTACTATTGAAAACAACCAGAGTTCAGTTCCCAGACAGAAATTATGATATCCAATGCATCTATGTCAAGTAGCTCACAACTACCTGTAGTAAGATGTGTGAAGTTAGCATCAAATCAATTTATTACATAGATAGTACATTCTTTAAGGAAGTAAAGGGTTATGAAGAGTTGTGTGTTTATCTCATGTATTTCAGGCTGGTCTTGAACTCCTGATTCTCCTGCCTTCACTTCCTGAGTGCATGGATTATAAGCACTAGTCCTCATGCTTGACTGAAGTAAGCTTAATTTTATATACTGCATAAATAATTTAGCCTTGTCTAGAAAGAAATCTATTTTGACATACCTGATAGGAATGCCATTGCTTAGTGGGACTGGCCATCTAGAACGACCTACTATATGACTTGGGATAGGAAAAACTCTGGGTGATAGTGTGATCTAAATTCAACCTGGAGACTGAGTTCAACCACACGGGCACTCTACCAACCATGCCTATGTAATGAAGACATACTGAGAAAAAAAATCTGGTTCCTGAAATTCATGTGAGAATCCCTGGTTGCCGATACTCCATGCATACTGTTACACACAGATACTGAGAGCATAACACATTCTGACTTCATGGGGAAAAAAAACTACCAGAAGTTCCACGTTGGGAACACTCCTGGACTTTGCTCTACATGCTCTTTTCCTTGGCTGATTTTAATCTATCCTTTCCCTGTAATAAACCATTAACTACAAGTATAACAGCGTTCAGCAAGTTTTATGTATCCTAACAGATTATCAAACCTAAGGGTGGTTTGGAGAACTCTGCCTTTCAGTGTGCAGTTCATGTTTGACATGAGGGTAGTCTTATGGGCATTATGCCCTCAGAGGTGAGGTAATAATAAAGACAGTAAGGCAGATCTGAAACACAGAAAGACAGGAAGCAGGACTGAAGAACTTCCTAGAGACAGGACAAGCTGGTTAGTGAGGCTGACAACAGAGATCTATAGAATCACGTTAGTGTTCAGAATTCATATTTTGCTGATGAGATGTCATGGTTCTTCTCCACAGTTATTTTATCTATTTATTTGCAGTTTGAGTAGCTCTATGTAAGTTTTAAATACTCTAGATCAATCTAAATCAGTTCATATATTATATAACCCTTGTAATAGACAACTACAAAGAACCAAATAAAATTGACAGCAGGGCATAGAGCAGTTGTTGTCAACCTGTGGGTAGCAACCCCTTTTGGGGGGGGGGTGAGGTGTCAAACAATCCTTTCACAGGGGTCCCCTAAGACCATTAGAAAACACAGATATTTACCTTATAGTTCATAAAAGTAGCAACCTAACAGTTATGAAGTAGCAACAAAAATAATTTTATGTTTGGGGTCACCACAACAGGAAAAGTATTAAAGGGTTGCAGGATTAGGAAGGTTGAGAATCACTGGCATTGAGGCTCACACTTGTAATCTCAGCAGTGAGGGACTGAGAAAGGAGGACTGCCATAAGTTCAAGGCTATCCACAAGCTTACATATAGAGTTGTAAGTCAGTCTGGGCAAGGAATACAGAGATAGACTTCATGCACAAGAATTTACCCTGTCTAAAAAACTTCTACTATTTAGTAGAAAATGGACAAATGAAAACAAAAATGGATGGCTTGGGATATAGCTCAATAGAAGAGAACTTTGCCTAGCATGGAAAGGGCTGTGGGTTGCTTGGCAAAAAGAGGGAGAGAAATAGGGAGACACAAGAGACAAATATGCAGATAAAATGAAAGAACTACCTATGACTTGGAATAAGGATGTTGGCAATGGAAATGTTAGAAGTCATTTGATTTAAACAGAACATGCTAAGTTTAGCCAGTAAGTGAAATGGAAAAACAAAAAATCATTTAGTTGGGGAGGTAGATGTTATTTTTATTTTTAGTACCAAAACAAAATGAAGCATGGGAAAAACTAAGAAGAGTTTCCCCAAGATTCTTCATGATTTAAAGACAGGGAAAGCCAGCATGGTATCTCACACTTGTAATTCTAGCACTCAGGAGGTTCACTATAATTTTAATGTCAGCTTGCTCCACCTAGAGAGTTCTAGGCCAGTCAGGCCTACATAGTGTAACCCTGTCTCAAAAGGAAGAAAAAGCAGGTAAGGATTTCCAGAGCTCCAGTATCTGCCAGGTCAGAGATAGTGAGATGGCTCAGTGGATAAAGTGCTTGCCACATAAACTGTACAGAGAGGAGCACGGAAGTTCAAGAATGGAGTGGGAAGCAACTAATCCTACCTGTATCTTAATGAAATCATATGTGTGTATAAGGTGTGTAGGGGTGCTCATGCCATAGTACTTTGTGAGCTGGTTCTCTCTTTCCACTGCATGGGTCCCAGGGATCCAACTCAGGCTGTCAGGCTTGGTGGTTAAGTTTCTTTACCCACTAACTCATCTTGACAGGCCATTTTTTTAAAGTTTAAAATGTTTTGTATAAGTATATTAATAAAGAGCTTAAGTTTTCTATCTTGGCAACAAGCAAAGGCTACACAATAATCTAATAAGCACTAATCATTGTTCCACTCTCAGCCCTTAAGAGCAACATTTTGAACATCCAGAATATAGCCACAATAACCTTCTGTGTCTAGACAAGGGTCTTACTGCGTATGAGTAGGAGGGGTCAAGGAAGAGAAGACACAGTCACAGAAAGAAGCTTATTCTGAAAGGCAACATGCTGACCACAAAGTTTGCACTCTAACTTGGTTTCCCAGCAGAAGTACTTAGTGGAGATAATTGCTGAACTTTGGACTACTTTTCTGTTCGTTCATTTGACATGAATCATTAAATATACCTTGACATTACCGAAATTTCAACATGACAAATAACAGTAAACCTTTTGTGCTAAATGTTATGGTATATGCCTCCATTTTCAACATGGCTTAAGAGAGGAGAAAAATTAAAACTGAGAAACACAACTAAGAATCAAAAAGTAAGGAACAGTAATAAACAACAAAAAACTGAGCCAAGCTGGGAATGTGCTTAGTTGGTAGAGTGCTTACCTAGCATGCGTGAAGAATATATTTGTATATATGTGTGTGTGTATTTGTGTCCAACCATTGAAATGAGCATCGATATGCTCCCAACACTAAGAAGTCCAAGCCCATGAAAAGATGCTGAGCAATATTAGTCAGAAGGGAGATGCAAATCAAAGCCACAATCAGACACACTTCAAACCTACTTGACAACTATAATTTTTTAATGGAAAATATGTAGTGACACATATATGCAGAAACTGAAACTCTCATATTTTGCTGATAAGGGTTGCAAAATGGTGTAGCCACTCTGAAAAACACTTTCGTATGCTTCCTCTAGAATGTAAACATAATTATTGTTTGAACCAGCAATTCTACTCCTACTCAAAAGAACTGAAAACAGACACTTATATTTACACATCAATCTGAGTAAGGACACTGTGCTGACCAAAGAGTGTGCGATCTTAGTATAAGCATCATTATTTACAATAGCCAATAGATGCAATAACCAAATATCCATCGATGATGATATATGAAATATGGTATATGCATAGAACAGAATATTATCTAGTCATAAAAAATAATGACAAATACTGTACTATAGATGATCCTTAAACCAAACAAAGCAAACAAAATATGGTATCATTCCACTTACAGGAAATATCTAGAATAAGAAATTCAGAAAAAGGGTTGGGGATTTAGCTCAGTGGTAGAGTGCTTGCCTAACAAGCGCAAGGCCCTGGGTTTGGTCCTCAGCTCTGGGGGGAAAAAAAAGAGAAATACATTAGCTGGGCGGTGGTGGCGCACGCCTTTAATCCCAGCACTCGGGAGGCAGAGCCAGGCGGATCTCTGTGAGTTTGAGGCCAGCCTGGTCTACAGAGTGAGTTCCAGGACAGGCTCCAAAGCTACACAGAGAAATCCTGTCTCGAGAAAAAAAAAAGAAATTCAGAAACAAAGTAGAGTAATGGTTATCAAGGAAAGAAGGGGCTGGTAAGATGGAATAGTTACAGTTTAATGTGCAGAGTTTCATTTTGCAGTGATAAAAGTTTTTTTTAAATAGACAGTGGTGATAGACAGCATTGTAACTAATGCCACTGAACTATAAATGAGCAAATCTCTGTGTGTGTGTGTGTGTGTGTGTGTGTGTGTGTGTGAGAGAGAGAGAGAGAGAGACAGACAGACAGACAGACAGAGACAGAGTATCTAAGACTGAGACTGACTTGAGAGTATAGTTCAGTAGCAGAGTTCTTATCCAGTAGGTACAAGGCCCTGGGTTCAAGTCCCAGTACCATGTACCCACTAGGTCCAGGTTCACATGCTTTTAATCCTAGCTCTCAGAAGGCTAAGGCAGGAGAATCAAGAAGTTAAAGGCCAGCCTGATCTACAAAACTAGACTCTAACTCAAAACAAACGCCATCTTTCTTCTTTCTTTTCTCCTCCCTTTTTGCTGACAGGATCCTCGTGTAGTTCAGGTTGCCCCAGACTCACTACACTAAGTAGCAAAGGATAACCATGAACTCCTGATCTTTTTGCCTCTGTTGAGCACTAAGACCACAGGTGTGAGCCACCAAACTTGACCTCAGAGCTCCATGAAAGCTAGGCAAGCACACTAACAATGAAGCCAGATCCCCAGTCCCGCATTTCTCTGTCTAGCTGCTGTGGTGCCAGTTCTATGACTGGTGTTTTCCATGTTTCATGAAGTGCTCACTTTGGGAGCACAGATGTCTAGTTAAATGAATTTATGGGTTTTATATATTAAAACATACCTCAGTAGCAACGACTGGAAAAAGAAAATCAACTGCAGTTAGTGGGTGTGGTGGTTCACACCTGCAACCCTAGCACTTAAAAGGCTGGGGCAGTAGGAGTGCCATGAGTTCAAGGCCAACCTAGGCTTCAGAATGAAAGCTTAACTCAAAACAACAAGCCGGGCGTTGGTGGCGCACGCCGCCTTTAATCCCAGCACTCGGGAGGCAGAGCCAGGCGGATCTCTGTGAGTTCGAGGCCAGCCTGGGCTACCAAGTCCAGGAAAGGCGCAAAGCTACACAGAAAAACCCTGTCTCGAAAAACCAAAAAAAACCAAACAAACAAACAAACAAACAACAACAACAACAAAAGAGCAAACCACGTCAAGCATTTCAATACACACAGAATTCTAGTCTAAGAACTTCATGGCAGAGCACTCATCTAGTATTCTAGCATGCAAAAGGGGAAGGGGAGGAGGTCTAGTCAGACAAAAGTGGATCTTTCCAAGCCAGGTATGGGGGGGTACACAACTGTAATTCCAGCATTCAGAGACCAAGACAGAAGGATTGGGGGGTCTTCAAGTCTACCCTGGGTTACCAGTGAGAATCCTCCCTCCAAAAAAGGAGAGAAAGTACAAATTGTGAATTCCCTGGAGCTAAAAAATCACCCTTTTCCACTTAGCACAATAGTCTAAAACAGATTTATGCATTAAACTATAAAGTGTTTATCAGAACAGTCATAAATTCTACTATGAACAGATAAAGTGACTTAATAAATAAACCAATGCAGTTACAGCCACTCACAGCACTGTGGTTTTGTTTCTAAGAATAGTTAGGTCTACTTCAGAGCTTATCTTGTAGGAAGAGCATACATGTTTACTTACTCTCCCAAACTGAAAATAGTTCTATTTGAAAAAAGCATTTTCCTGATTCCTAATTAGACTGCATTTTTTGAAATATCACTCATGTTCTAGTCCCTCCTCACCAGAAGGCATTATCAGCATGATCTCCTCTCATTCATTTTCATATACTTTCACCTGAAAAGAAGGTTGTGGTTTTGCTTTGTTCTCTCATTACGCAGTGGAACTTTAATAACGATTTCTTAGACACATGTGGCCCACAATATAACTCTAACATTCATGAGGCAGAGATAGTAGGATTACTCTAAGCTCAAGCCCAGCACAGGCTGGCTACACTGTGAGACCATTTCTTGAAAGAAGAAAAAGGTAGGTAGGGAGGTGGGTGGGTGGGTGGGTGGGTGGGAGGGAGGGAGGGAGGGAGGGAGGGAGGGAGGGGAGGGAGGGAGGGAGGGAGGGTGGGGAGGGAGGGAGGGAAGTTAGGTCGGTCAGGTGTGCATACCTGCAATGCCAGTACTTGGTAAGTAGAAGCAGGAAAATCAAGAGTTCAAGGTCATCTGTGACCATAGAGCAAGTTCAAATCCAGCCTGGGCTCTGTGACCCCATCTCAGAAAAATATTGTCATATGGATTATAATTGGTTTCTCCAGGTTGGACTATAAACTTGCTCATCTTTTAATAAACACTCCAAAACTATGCTACATGTGAACATTAAACACCAACTTAAAAAACACAGTGAAAAGAACACTGGGCCAGCACTGGATTCAAGCAGTGCATTCTAGACACTATGCTATGTAAGTCAAAATATATTTAGGCCTCATTTTCTTCTCCAAGAAGACTAGAATATTTACTATTTATTTGAATAATAAGGTCTTGAGGAATAAAAGCATTAGTTAAGCTATAATCAGCAATCAATGCAAACATCAGGCTTTTATTATTGTTGGTCTAAGTCAGTGGTTCCCAATGCTGTAACACTTTAACACAGTTCCTCATGTTGTGGTGACCACCAACCATAAAATTATTTCATTGCTACTTCATAACTAATTTTGCTACTGTTATGAATTGTAATGTATTATCTGTGTTCTCTGATTGTCTTAGGTGAATGCTGTGAAAGGGCTGTTCAACACCCCAAGGGGTTGCAACCCATACATAGTTGACAACCACTGGTTTAAGCTATGTACTTCTAGTGTTTGTTTCTAACAAATCTCAATGTACACCACTTGATTCAATATTATAGTGGATACATATTATACACTACTTGGTTGTTTCTACAGCGTAACTGTTAAGCTAAGTATGTGTGTGCCTGTAATTCCATGCACTTAGGAGGCATGCCAACAAGTTCCAAGACAGCCTGAACTGCATAAGATAATGGTGCTTCATGTCCATAATGCAGCACTTGGAAGGCTGGAGCAGGAGGACTACTCCAGTTCTGGGCCAATCTGAACTAAATTATAAGACCCCCATCTCACAGTAAGACTTACAGAAAGTATTACTGTTTAACAGTAAGAATGTTGATTAAATAGTATTTTAATGTATTCTCAAAGTTAAGAGATAAATACCAACAGCTAAGCCAACAAAAATTGATTTTAAATTTATTTAAAACGTATTTTTAAAATTTCATTTATTTTATATTCAAATAGCTGAATTTAAATTTTTAAGAAATCCAAGGTGGGTTATAGTGGTGCCTGTCATCCTAGCACTTGGTAGATAGAAGCAGGAGGAGCTAGACTTCATGGTCCTCCTCAGCTACAATCTGAAGCCAGCATAGGCTTCATGAGGCCCTACCTACAAAAGGAAAAAGAAATCCAGAAAGCAGTTCACAGTTGTATTTATTTCCGTTTTAACTGTCAAAAATGTCTCTGTGTACATCTAATTTTTTTTTAATCTACCACATCAGAAACAACACATAGGCTGGGTGTGGTGGCACATGCCTTTAATCTCAGCAGTCAAGAGGCAGAGGAAGGCAGAGCTCTGTGAGTTTGAGGTTTCTCTACATGGCAAATTCCAGGCCAGGGCTACACAGTAAGACCCTGAGTGGATAATGTCCCCAAAAATTAAAACAAAAATCCTAGTGCCAGGGATGGTATACGATACCCCTTAGTAAGTTTGTTGGATAATGAGCACTCCCCCACCCCCATACAGGCTATTGCTATTGCTCTCAGTTGCCAACCAGAACAAGGTAATAAGACACTATTGCTGAAGACACCAAACACTTCTGGTTGTAGGACATACAGAAATCAAGCTACAACTGAACTGGAAACTTCCTCCTTGCTGCCTACTTTTTACCATGGCAGAAGGCATTATGCAGGTTACTGGAAAAGTCAACACTCTTACTCTGCTATGAATCCTGTAAGCTATAATACTAACCTTCTGGCTAAGATGTGCCCACTGGTGCAATAGTGGCATTGCTGTTGTCTTAGTTAGGGTTACTATTGCTGTGATGAAACACCAAGACCAAAAGCAAATTGGGGAGGAAAGGGTTTATTTGGCTTATGCTTCCAAATCACTGTTCATCATTAAAGGAAGACAGGACAGGAACTCAAACAGGACAGGAACTTGGAGGCAGAAGCAGATTCAGAGGCCACAGATGTGTACTGCTTACTGGCTTGCTCAGTCTGCTTTCTTATAGAACCCAGGACCACCAGCCCAGGAGTGGCCCCACCCACAATGGGCTGGACCTTCCCACATCAATCACTAATAAGAAAATGCTCTACAGGCTTGCCTACAGCCAGAGCTTGAGGAGGCACTTTCTCAATTAGGGTTCCCTCCTCTCAGATGACTCCAGCCCGTGTCAAATTGACATAAATTAGCCAGCACAGAT
Source organism: Peromyscus aztecus (assembly GCA_902168405.1). Classification (NCBI taxonomy): domain Eukaryota; kingdom Metazoa; phylum Chordata; class Mammalia; order Rodentia; family Cricetidae; genus Peromyscus; species Peromyscus aztecus. The sequence goes on from CABHPQ010136085.1 coordinate 28,192, forward strand.
GCTAAGAGGGCAACCAACTACTTCTAACTGGATTTGAGGCCCACTCCACAGAGAAATTCATGTCTTGTACTGCAAATAAATAGAGATCATAGGCCCAAGGAGAGGAACTTATTACTGTTATTTTGCTAAATGGACAGTATTAAACTGCCCTCTAGATATTTATGTTTATATACATTAGTGCTATTCTCAGTGTAGATCAGGGCTTCTGTTTGCAGAGGATGTAAGATAATGAGACGTATGACTAGTCAATGTGCTGAAAACAATTCACTGCTAAGGGCTTGGCCTTACACAGGACATCAGTAACACCCCTCCAAAGCTCAGGTAATACTGAGGAAGAGAGGTTGAAAGAATTTAAGAGCCAGAGTATGGGAAAGAATGCTGTAAAACAGTCTTCAGGACATGACATGGCTGCTGCAACCATTAAGAACAGAAGCAATGCCACAAGACCTGCATAAGACCGAGCCCATTAATGTTCCACCATAGACTGGGAAGGGAACTTTAAGCCCACCCCACTCTCAAGGAGCTATAGGAATGGTTTCTAGGGCTGGGGAAGTCATATTCCTCAGTGGTGCAACCCCTGGATAGCAGCCTTTACTCAGGTAAATAACCACCCATCCATGCTCATGCAAACACCCTAATTAGAATTTTCTACAAAAGGGAAAAAGGAGGACATGAAAGTAATTGAGAGGAAGAAGAGGTTCACTGGGAAGAGATAAAAGAGGATAACGGGAGGGGGTGGAAATATCAAAGTATATTACATATATATATGAAATTGAAAATTTAAATCAAGAAATAACATTGCAAAAAAGATACCAGGTATACATAAATTCACAAAATAAAGATCCACGGCCAGATATGGTGGTGCAGGCCACCTTTAATATCAGCACACAGGAGGCAGAGGCAGGTGGCTCTCTGTGAGTTCAAGGCCAGCCTGGTCTACATAGTGAGTTCTAGGAGAGTAAAGGATACACAGAGAGCACCTATCTCAAAACAACAACAAAAGCAAACAAGTAAGCAAACAAAGCTGTGACTCCCATATAACCAAGGAAAACTAAGAGGTTTCTTTTAGCCTCAACCATAATCCTATGAACAACATAAAAGACACCTATTTGGGGCAGTATTTCCAAGTGAGACCATGATTCCCACTAAAAGAACATTGTATATGAATATTATCAAATAAATACCAGTTATTAAGCACTTTTCTCAATTACCTTACCACTTGGAGGTAATGGAAAAGAATTTAGGACCTGATCACTTTACCCATCCTGCCCTCATTAATAGAAAACTCATTCTGTAAGCCTCAATTTGAGCATAATCTTTCTCATCAGAGCCCACCCAGGAGATCACATCCTTCTTAGCACTTTGAATCCACCACTGTCTTTATAACTACAGTGTTAAAACTTGCTAAACTGTCTTCCCAGGTAGACTGGACAACTTCTACTTTGCTTTCTTTCTCTCTTCTCCTCATTCCCCAGTTTCTGAGGGTGTGTTTGTGGCCCAACTCAGTTACAACTGTCAATTGAAACCACCAAACTAAGTGGTAGAGTGTTTGCTTAAGCCCTGGGTTCATTTCTTAGGGGGGGGGGGGGGGGGGTGGCCCCGCAGGGGGGAAACATCATTTGCCTGTCTTAAATTTCTTTTGGGAATATGACAAATTAGTAAAACAGATGAAGTTGTCTTTTCAAAGCAAGACAAATTACAACTTCATTCTGAAAGTACTGAGAATCAAACCCAGGGCCTTGTGGTAGGCAAGCACTAATTCTCAGCTACACACTCAGCTCACAAAGCTTTGCTGTTTTGCTCTGGTTCTGTATTTGGAGACAGGGTCTCCTATAGCTCAGGCTCATCTCTACAGGTGTCATGCTAAAGCATTTTAAGGAAGTGCTTCGCACCTCTCCTGATCTCAGGGGTTGGTCTGATCTCTGATAAGAGAAAACTCTGAGCTCTTAGAAATCAGACTGTCTTGAGGTACAAATTTACTAATTGAATGTGCTACTTACTACATACAAAACAATGTGCCAGATTTACTCCTGGGCACAGAAATGTACACAGCATCATTAAACTGAATGGAAAATTTGAAACCCTAAATAGAAGAAGCAACAATGAATCATACACTCAATACACAACTGATTTCAGAAAGTTAGTTGTTTCTAAAATCCTAAAAGCAAACATGCCAACCTTTATGCTCTGTGAAACTGAAAAAAATCTGGGACGATTAAAGTATGACTGCAAATTAAACTGCAAGCAACATGTACACAAAGCAAATATAACAGAACATTTTCTTCTTTCTATTATTATTTTATTGACAGTGTCTCACTAGGTAGCCTAGGCTGGCCTTAAATTTGACCCTCCTACCATAGCTCTGCAATGCAGGCAAGTACTGCAAATTACAGAGTGCACCACCATGCCCAAGACAGCGGATGATTTCCCAAGACAAACTGCTTCTGAGTTAAGTTAGCCAACACTGATGGAATTTGTGGAAGCTCTCTATATACTTTGTACTTACGTTAAAATCACTTTGGAACTAAGTCTGAGTTAACAAATATCTCTTTATCAATTACAGTGCTTTCCAGTGCTCAAAACACTGAATGTCAAACACGCAGACAGTTTCAAAAATTTGAAAATCTAAACCAAGGCACTTCAGGGTGGTTTGTAACCTTGAATAACCACACCAACTCCAACTACAGCAGAGCTGCTGAACAGTTTCTTGTGGAGACTGAACCATCATCAGGGAGGGAAGAGTACAAAGTCTTCCTTGGAATCAGTGTTCCAGGACCTCTGTGCAGCCTCTCTTCCCATACACTATTTCACCAACCCTCTAAGAATAGCTTTTTTTTTTTTCTGTGATGTTCCCATACATTCAATAATTTTTCCCAAGGCAGTTTTTCTCCTAACACCCACCTGGAAAGATTTTGAGATACTCTTTAACAAGTAATCTTGTTCAAACAGAGAAGCTTCCTTCGTGTTACTCAATTCAAACACCCACTGTCTAAAATAAAAATAATTAGAATTCCACCTTCTATCAAGACAACACAGGGAAAGAACTACCGTGTGTACTCTCCACCTCTTCAATTATTTCTTGTTCTCCAGTCACTTAGGAAGAGTTAAATATTCTCACTCTAATGCCTTCCCAGAAAGATGATGCGCTAAAATACACATAAATATTATTGCATTCCCAAAGCAAGTAGAGTCTGGATTTTTGTTTTAAGGTAAGGAGGTGAAGGGTCCCAGGGAAAGAAAAAGAACCACCCGAGGCTCCAAAGACAGAGCTGGGTGAGGAGGAAGAGGCCATAGCAGAAGTTCAATAGCCACTCTCCAGAACAGTCTGGAGCGGAGACTGGGACCCGCCGCCGCAGCTCCCTCACTGTCCCGGAGACCATGGGGTGGCTTCCCCTCCCCCTGAGGGACAGCAGCGCCCTGCGGTTCACGACAA